>JAODAL010007854.1:0-122103 GCA_025379985.1 Phyllomedusa bahiana | reverse complement strand
TCAAAAACAATGATAAAACTGCGTTTTTTCCCCCTTTTTTTATTGCCCAATGCTAAAAAAAAAAAAATAGGAACACCTGTCACCAAAATGCACAATACACCCCTAGATGAGATCCCTGAGGGGTTTGTTGAATCCAAAAGGGGGCGACTTCTGGAAGGTTTCCCCTGTTCTGGTACTTTGGGGCTTTGCAAATGCGAAATGGCTCCACCAAAATCTGTCTTCCAAAACCCAAATAGCGCCCCCTCCCTTGTACACACTGCCATGCGCCCAAACAGCAGTTTACACCCACTTGTAGGGTATTGCCAAACTTGGAAGAAATTGCTTAACAAGTTTTAGGGTTCTTTTTTCCAGGATTCCTTGTATATATGAAACATTTTAAGCTAAAATTGCGGATTATTGGAAAAAAATTTTTTTAAATTTTCACAGCCTTATGCTAAAAAAAATTTGTGAATCACTGGGGGGGTCTATATACTCAAGCCCCCTGGATATATTCCTTAAGGGGTGTAGTTTCCAATATGTGGTCTATTTATTAAATTTTAGCACCTTAGGGTGTCCCCAAACCTGAAATGGCGCCTAAATAAAATCGTATTGAAAATGAGACCCCAGAGTCCAGTAGGTGCTCCTCCTATTCTGGGGCTTATGGGTGAGCCACAAAATGCACTAGGGCCACATATGGGATATCTCTAAAAACGGCAGACCTGGGGGAATTGATATTAAGTTGCATTTACCTAGTCACATTTACCGTATTCCAGTGAATAATGGATAAATATTGAAAATCTGCAAAAAAAGTGAAATTTTGAAATTTCACCTCCACTTTGATAACCCTTTAGATATTTCACAGAAATTAAAGCAAACTTCCTAAAGCGTGTTGTAAATACGTTAAGGGGTCTAGTTTCTCAGATGGCGTCACTTATGGGGGCATCTAACATGCCGGCCCCTCAAAGCCACGTCAGAACTGGAGTAGTCCCTAAAAAAAATGTATATTGCAAATTTTCTTGAAAATGTACGAAATGACTACTAAATTTTTTAAACCCTCTAATGTCATAAAAAAAAAGACATTTAAAAAATGATGCCAATCTACATTAGACATATGGAAGATGCTAGTTATAAACTATTTTATGGTGAATAATTATGTCTTGCACGCAGAAATTTTGCAACTTTCAAAATCGCAAATTTTTCCAAATTTTCATGAAATTTTGATATTTTTCACAAACAATCAAGGATTGTATGGATAAATAGTGCTTACTAAGTTCAGGCACGATGTGTCACGAGAAAAAAATCTCTGAATCACATGGATAGGTAAAAGTGTCAAAAAGTTATTCTCGCATAAATTGACACATGCCAGATTTCAAAAATAGGGCTGTGTCAGGAAGGTCAAAACAGTCTGGGTCCTTAAGGGGTTAAAGCTAATCAATGTGGTGAGAATACCCCTTTAAGATCTATCAGTGTGAAAATATATCCTAGCAATATTCTTATCCCATTATATAGGGAAAATCCATTTATTGGCTAGTGCATAATTCAGTATCCATCATGATGGAGTATGGCCATGAGGGGAGCTTGCTACAGACTTCATTGATTAGCGTAGCTGAGAAATGTTTGGAAAACAGTAGTCTGAATTCATAAGATGATGAACATTGCCCTCTAGTGGATGTGTGCACTTCATACAAAACCGAACAGCGAGATCCCTTTTAACAAGCTGGAAGCAGAAGATGGGGCAGAGGTTACCAAATAGTACATCTCACCGTCTGCTCAGTACCCTGGAAAATCATCATCTTTGATAGTCTGAGCTATGGCCGGTCATGTACTTGCCAGATTGAACATGACTTGTTTCAAGTAATCGTTTGCTTTATTGCATTATAAAAAACACCACCATTGCGGGCCCTGTTCACAGCTCAATAGCTGGACTAAACTGAGCCCAGGGGCAGCATCGAGCCTTATATGCTCCTGGGAAAACATGACTGCTGAATAACAACTCAAAGATCCCACTGCTAAGGGAACAATTAAATGATACAGACTGCACATTAGCTTGGTACCTGTTCAGACCAGTATGCAAAAAACCACAGTGTAATGCATGGAGAGACTGCAGAAATGCAAAAAATACCCATTAAACAACCACTCGCACATCCTCAGGGTATGAGGGGGGTGGTTGCCGGTATTACAATTGCATATAGATAAAGCAATACATAAGGGTGCAAAACGTGTGGTGCACCATGCTGGCTTACAGCCTCTTAGTGACGCCCATACTCACAGATTAGGCGGGCTACCCAGCACCTCGGGGTATGCCACAACAAAAAATGTTTAAATAGTAGTCACCCTTAGCTCCCCAGCACTATTCTTTGAGTTGTTATTCAGCAATCAGATGCACCCGTAATGTTTTCCCAGGAGCATATAAGGCTTGATGCCTGCTCTTGGGCTCGGTTTGGTCCAGCTATTGAGCTGTGAACAAGGCCCAAAATGGTGGTGTTTTTTTTGAGTAAGTGATGTCCTTTTTTTGTGTGTGTGTTTTTTGTTTATTGTATTATACAATGTAAAAAAGCGTAGGTTACCCTGGTATATAGCGAGGAAGACCAGATTGGTGTAACACAACTTATGGCAAGTCCCCAAGGCACGGGTTTTCGCCCATTTTTTCAGCCGGTTTGCGGTTTTTCAGATGCCTGAAAAACCGGCTGAAAATGAGCACGATGGTGCTCTATGGAAAACCCGTGCAGCAGTCCCCACTGGTTTTTCCGCCCGCGGTCCCGCCACAAAACATTGTGGAAGCACAATCTTTCGTCCGTTTTCCGGACGGAATCTGTGCTTCTCAATGTGAAGGGGGAGGGCTTTTCTCTGCTCATCGCGGCAAAAAGCCGCCTCCCCCACGGCAAGCCGACCGGTATTTGTCCTGTGCAGTGGGGGCGCACCCTTAGGCCTCGTTCACACGGCTTATTTTGCCGCGGATTTGGGCCGTACAGCGCGCCGGATTTGCGCTGCAGTACGGCGACAATCCGCGGCAGCAATTACGGTAATCCACTGTTCTCTATGAGAGCAGTGGATTCCGTCGCTCCTCCCCGCCCGGCGAATCCACCGCGGGGGGAGAAAGTGACATGCACATTATTTACGGCGCGTACGCGCCGTAGATAATGCATTGTCTATGGGGCCGGGAGCGGCGCCCCCGCCGCGTTCCGGCCCCGCCCCCGCCCCTTATTCACGGCGTATTTGTGAGATCAATACGGCTCACAAATCCGTCGGGAATAAGCCGTGTGAACACGGCCTTACATTACATATAGGGACCGCCATGTGCAGTGATACATAGAAATCTGCATCTCGTTCGTATAGCAGTTTCCATCGCTGTTTATTCTCTATCTTGTTTTTAAGGTTATTTTTCTAAAATCTATTAAAGGGGTTGTCTCACTGCAAAGATCATTGTTTAAAATGAGGGGACCAAAAATCTAAGCATGTACGTCCTTGGTTACCATTGGCAAAGTGCTTAAGTTTAAAAGAAGGGGCTGTTTTGTTTGTGCTTAGCAATGGTGTCTGAGCCCAGGTCGGGTTACACTCACCTAAAGCATTGCTGGCTGCCAGCTAAGGGCTTGTCCCCACTGCAAGGGTTTTTGGATGGTTTTTGGATGTTTTTACAGATGGTTTTCGGTTTTGAAACAGTCTATAAACCGTCTGTCAAACTTTACAACGGAGCTCTATGGAAAACCAGTGCAGCAGTCCCCACTGCACAGATTTTCCATCGGACGTTTTTTTAGACCACCGGAGGTCTGAAAAACATAGAACATGTTCATTCTTCTGCCCGGGTTTCGGGCAGAATATGAACAGGTCTATGCGAAGGGGGATTTCCTTTTTCCGCACGGACGCAAAATGGAGCATATACTGGTTGGATTATCCGACCGGTATTTGCTCTCTGCCGTGGGGACAAGAGCTAAGGCCTCGTTCACACGGCTTATTTTGCCGCGGATTGGCGCTGTACTGCGCGCCGGGTTTGCGCTGCAGTACGGTGCCAATCCGTCGGAGTCATTACGGTAATCCACTGCTCTCATAGAGAACAGTGGATTCCGTCGCTCCTCCCCGCTCGGCGAATACGCCACGGGGGGAGAAAGGGACATGAACATTATTTACGGCGCGTACGCGCCGTAAAAAATGCATTGTCCATGGGGCTGGGAGCGGCGCCCCCGCCGCGCTCCGGCCCCGCCCCTTATTCACGGCGGATTTGTGAGCTCAATACGGCTCACAAATCCGTCGGGAATAAGCCGTGTGAACACGGCCTAAGAGTTATGTCCAAAACAGGTCGCAGACTGGGGATGTGTAGAGAGAGGGAAAGATTTACTCACATAAATCTCATGTGCAGTCCCATTTAAAGCACAGCAGTCTCATGTAAGAAGTGCAGTCTAACATCGTCAGTCCCATGTAAGAGATGCAGTCTTACATTGGCAATCCCATATAAATCTATTGTACAGTCCCACGTAAAACAGAACACAGCAGTCCCATGTAAGTGGTGCAGTCTTGCATCGGCAGGCCCACATAAATCTCATGTGCAGTCTCACGTTAAAACACAGCAGTCCCATGTAAGAAGTGTAGTCTTGCACCGGCAGACCCATGTACATCTCATGAGCAGTACCATGTAAAAACATTTGTGGGAAGGATGTGATATCCCACGTAGACCACTAGTGAGACAGATGTGCAGTCCCATGTAAACACAGAGAGAGCATATAGTTTTGTTCTGCAGATCTACAGGTAGAGGTCAGAGGTGTAATAATCTGCAGGATATATCACTGTGTGATTGAGCGAGACGGAGAAAAAAAATCACCCATCTTTCCCAGAGTCCTGAGTGTCAAATGCCCATTCTAGTTACAAAGTATGTAGAGAGAGCGAGAAATTTAGATATAAACGATCGACTTAGCTTTACACTTCCAATGACAGAATCTCTCCCTTCCCCCAGCTCACACAGTATGAATCATCATGTGCACACTTTGCGGGCGTGTCTGCTGAGATTAAAGTTACTCCCTGCTGGGAGGAGAAACACACCCCTCCATTTCACAAGCTCTGCTTGGCAACCAGCAGAAAACATTGTCAACTGCTGTCACGAGACAACCCCTTTAAGGATAGAGGTTCCCGGATGTTTAAAAAAAAAAAAAAAAAAAATTCATGCTCGCCCCCCTGCTCACTTCCATTCATGGACTGCTGCCTGTCGCTATCTTCTCCAATTCTTTTGTTGACTTTTGCTTACTGCAGTCGCGAGCCGTAAGTAATCTGCTCTGAGCAGTGATGTCAGCAATGGCGCGTGACTGTTGCAGCCCATCAGCAGCTGCCATGGTCTTGAGCTGACCACAGGGAGGCAGTGACAGTGCTGGAATACAGGTGAGTGCGTTTTTTATTTTATCAGGGGACCACTATCCTCAATGGATTTTATAAACATAACCTGGACAACCCATGGAGATCTACCAATGGCCTAACTGCCCTATGTAACTCTATAGGCCCAACTTTAACTGTTCACTAGTAACAGAGTGGGCCGCCCTGCAGTAGTAACTGTAAAGGAACAGTGTGCAATGAAGAAATGTATGACCAGATAAAAGTGCAACCTCTGGCCAAGATTATGGGATCACCACACTTATGTTCTGTCTAGACAGCAGGGATTTCAAGTCGGTTTTTGACACAGTTTTGAAACTGGTGAAAATCGACTGTGAACCATCTCCATAGACCTCAATAAAAATTAGAGCTGTAGTCTACACAGCTCCGATTTTCTGACCGTCGGATTTCAAACAACTTGGAGCATGCACATTCTCCTGCTGGATTTCCGACGGAAGATGTAGGGGATTTCTTATTTTTTAGGGAAGTTCGTGCCTTCTAAAATTCAGGTTAGAATTTCAAGGAGGAGCAACAAAATATTAATTGGGTTCTCTATTTTAACCCCCTAAGCCCAGGCCTGAAAAGTAGTTAAAGGAGTTGTCTCCCCACAGGGTTTCAAAGAATGCATGAAAGAAATTCTCTGTCACTTCCTGGTTCAGACTAATTTGCATAAGCTCCATGCTTGTACAGCTATGTTGTGCTTTCAGATGCTAATTAGATTAGATTAGGTTCTCAAACTACTTGAATGACTTCTTATCTGATCCCCAAAACAAAAGCCCTAATTACAGAGCTCTTTACTTGAGATAAATCAAGCTTTTTACTGTCTGGCAGCACAGGACACTGACTGACACTGCTGACCTGTGTGATGACTCACTCTGTTATCTCATTGAACAAACAGCCCAGGGAGATTTGTTTACAGGTCGGTTACTGAGGGAACTGAAATAGCCATGGAGGTAATAAATTCACTTGTATCTCTTTAGGGAAAACAGAGGAACAATGCAATATATTTGGAAAATGTCTTTATTTTGTGTTCCCTACAATTTAAAAGCTATTCTTTGTAGCGAGACAACCCCTTTAATGACCAGAACATTTTTTTACGTTTTTGCCTCCTCGCGCTTCAACAGTTGTAACTTTTTTATTTTTTCAATGACGCAGTTGGATGAGGCCTCGTTTTATTCGAAACAAGTTGTACTTTATGGGGGACTAGTTTAAGTTCACTTATAAATAATTGCATAATTTTTTTTCATTTTTTTTTTTTTTTTTTTTACACCATTCACATTTTACACTTAATAACTTGTTAGATTAATTCTACAGGATATTACGGTTGTGTGGATACCTAATATGTGTAGTTTTTTTTTGTGTATAATAAATGCACAATTATTTTTTTATTAAATATTTATTTTTATTTTATTTTTTATTCATTTTTTCACACTTTTTACGTCTTTACTTTTTTTTTTTTTAAATCCCATGAAGGGAGAATTGTTTTACTTTTTTTTTTTACACTTAGTAATGTAATAGCATATTCATATATGCTAATACATTATAATCTGTGTCAGTCTGACACAGGCAGTGATCAGGACAGCACACAGTCTGCCCTGATCACTGGCTTGTTACACAGACGGCTCTCGGGCTACTCTAGGTCCCCAGGGCTGACAATGCAGCCATTCCCCAGGCTCTGTCGGGTCATCGGGTGTTCTGATCACCCGACAGAGCAGGGAAACCCTTTGATAGCGCTGCGGTAATGATCCGCGGCAATCAAAGGGTTAAAGCACCGGGGCGCGGGGGTTCCTCCACTTCCAGGTGCTTGCAGGAGATGCTCTGGGATCAGGGCTATGTAGTACAGCCCCGATCTCCGTGCTGCTGCAGTGCCCGGAGCCGCAAACTCCGATGTCTGCAGCGACACTTCAAAAGTCAGTGGGCGGTCATTAAGGGGTTAAGTTAAAGAATCCGCTTTTTCTTCCACATTGAGCGATTCCATATTTTTTCTTCTACTGTGCCATGAATTCCTCTTCGTTGTATGAGGCATGTGTCATGAAGCCGGAAAGTTTGGCTATTAAAGTTGGGTCCTGCTTTAGACAATCCCTACTTTGATCACTCTAAGGGGGCACACTCTCTAAGTTGATCAGAGTGTGCCCCCCCCCCCTCTCAACCACCTCTACTGGGACCCCTAACAAGAAAGCTATAATTTGCAGCGCCGCCATAGCAGAAATTGGGCATTACACAGTGTATTTTGCATAAATGGACTGTTTGTGTAATGAAGGACAGGACATAGCCTCCAGAGCTAGAGACACTCATTGCAGTCGCTCTTCAGTCTACCCAAAGGATGATGACCCATCTCTCTAAACTTAGAATAAGATGTTTTAGACTGAAAGTCCACAAATGCACCAAATTTATCATAGTGGCTCATGCTCCACTTCACAAGGGTGTCAGATTAATGTTCACAGAGAGCAACATCAGCATTTTTTGGGCCGTATTTTAGCGTGCTGGAAAATGGCCCAAAATCGGTCTCAGCCAAGCTTCAAATGTTCTATCATTGAGTATAATGTAAATTACGCTTGTCGTTCACATGCGGCTTATCGAACGAGCCTAATTGCGAGCCGCTTTTTGGAAGGCAACTACGGCTGTAAAAATAAGTGACGCCAATTCTTCAGGCGTTTTGTGCTCTTAAAATCCCCATAGGAAACAATGTGGATAGGATTATACTAATCAGGCGTTTATTGAAGCAGATTTGGAAGCTGATTTTGAAGCGTAAATTTACTCTTCAAAAACCACTGGTGAACTTACCCTAAGGCCCTGTTCCCGCGGCCAAACCTCGTCCTAACCTTGCTGCAAACTCACGTCTCCCGACGCGGGTTTGCGGCGCTGGGCGTGGTCACGGTGCAAGTGGGCGTGGTTTGGGGCGCAGCTTGCGGCGAGGGTTTGCCCCCATGCAAATTAGTAGGCAGGGGGAAAACAACGCCACCAGCTGCCTCCGCGGCCCAAACCCGCGACGTGTGAATATTAACGCGGTTTTCCATAGGAAACCATGTTAATAAACTGGGTGCGATTTGGACGGGGTTTTGGCCGCAGAAACCGCGTCGGAACCCACGGCCATAACCACGTTCAAATCAGTCGTGTGAACATGCCCTAAGAGTTATGATTACTTTAGTTAGTGACGTGCTTCGGGTCATATTGCAGCACAGATAAGCCCTGAAATACGTCCTAAAAGACGCCATGTGAACATATTCTAAGACTGTATGAAATGTAACTGTGATGCTAAATTGCTCTGTGGCATTGCGGACCACTTGTTTGAAACCATTATTTTCTTGTGCAGTGAATGCTGTGCACCTTTTTGATAGTCCTATCCCGCTCTCACCACTGCAAAAAAAAAATAAATAAAAAATAGTTAAGGCCTAGGTTGATGGGACATGGCCCCCACGGTCCCACTCATTCACTATAATTTACACCAAAAGGTGGTATTAATTATAGCTTGAATCTTAATGAACTTAGCTTAGCCTAATTGAGGGACATTGGTGATGGGTGGATTTAAACAACAATGCACAAGGCTAAAGAGCTCTAAAGCAAGAAAGATAAAACTGATAAGACACAGCAGGGAGTAACATAATCCCGCCCAGGGCTGTTAGAGCAGAGAGAAGTGGTTTGTAACCTAGGAAACCTGTAAACAAGCAGGAGATAGGAACTGCTCTAGCTTTGAAAGCAGCAAAATTGGAACAGCAATGTATTTGGTAATAGTCTGTATTTACTTTTGGCTACGTGTTTAAAGGGGATTTGCCAGGACGCAAGTTACTTACCTTCTTATCAGCACAGGGAGAATGTCAACAAATCATGCTGAGTCATGACAGCTGCAGGGCTGAGAGGGAGGGGGTGAGTAAGGAGTGAGGAATAAGGGAGCGTCTCAAAACTTAAGGGAAATAATAAACAGTACAACAGTAGATTCTCAATACAGCAAGACACAGCCTCATAGACTACACTGTCTACCCGGTGCCTTAAAAGCTCATTCATTTTGCCTGTCATCAGATAAGAAGCGTTTCACGCAAGCGCGGCCCGTCAGCTCCTCGATCGTGTCTAGTGGAAGCTTTCAGGTAACTAAGGGGGATTGAGAAATGCTATAGCTCTCAGAGTCTTCACTTTTCGTAATCACATATATTTAGAAAAGTGATTAAATACCCATTTTGGAGGTTCCCACATTACATGGTGGCAAAACCCCTTTAATGCTAATCATTGTAGGGAGAAAACCCCTTTAACGTTTCCTGTGGTGTTTACAAGTACCAAAAACTTGACATGTTATTGTGCTTCGTTGTCTCTTGCAGAACTGTTTGACAACTACATGCAACAGGACGCCCACGAGTTCTTAAACTACCTTCTTAACACTATTGCTGACCTGCTGCAGGAGGAAAAGAAACAGGAGAACCAGAACGGCAAGCTGCAAAACGGGAGCTTAGAGCTTCAGGAACCCGATAAGCCCGACCTCACCTGGGTTCATGAGATCTTCCAGGGGACTTTAACCAATGAAACCAGATGTCTTAACTGTGAAACTGTGAGTTATACGAGATCACCGCTTCAGGTTCCTAGTGCTCCGGCCGTAAATCATGTAGTCGCCTTTTTATCTCTGGAAGAACCGCTCACTGCCCTGTAGCATCATTGAGCCTGTAATTTATTGATTTTAAAGGGGTTTTCTCACAGAGCCACAGTCAGCTTTAGAGTCACCACATGCTGTTCAGGCTGTGGGTGGGTCTATAGCAGTGCTCAGCTGCTCAGCTCTTTCTGTTACACTTTATAAAATCTCTTGCACTCATGTCAGTATATTACATGGGCTGCAAAGCCCCAAAGAGTGTTTACTTGGCTAAGTGAGAAGCTTTCAAAGTCCGTACCTAGCGACAAGACTCTGCAGGAGGGTACGGACTGACGGCAACTTAGAAAATGAGAGATAAGAAACAAAGGCGAGTAAGATGGGGAGAGCTGGTTATAACCAGAAAAAGCTGTGTGCTCTAAGAAGAGAGAAAATCTTCTTTATCTTCTCACTAAAGAAAAATCAACAAGGTAATGTATATAGAAAAAGTCTTCAATTACCTGTCCATATAAATAAAAAGCTATTCATTGTGGTGAGAAAACCCCTTTAAATAACAATCACAAGGAAAATGATAACCGCTGCTGCAAGATCCATTAGTGTTTGTGGGCTTAGCCTGTCCTCCATTGGATCCACTGCTGTCTCACAGTACTCGTAAAACAGACTCGAAATCTTCTGTAATAGCCGTTTGAAACATCAATGGTTCTCGATCAGATTCTTTTTGAAATCGAGAACTGTTAAAGGATTATTCTCCCCACACTGATTAGCTTTAAACTTGTAGGCAAAGGTACAGTAAATACAGACTACTGTCCAATACGTTGCTGTTCTCATTTTGCTTCCTTTCAGAGCTAGAGCCGTTCTTATCTCCTGCTTGTGTACACAAGCTTCTCTAAGCTGCTGACCATCTCTCTCTCTGCTCTAGCAGCCCTGACCTGGTTGGTGACATCACTCCCTGTGTTTTATCTGCAGCACAGAAGCTTATTTCCTACTGTCAAGCTTTAACCCTTTAGAGCTCTGTAGCTTTATGCCCTCCATCACCAATGTCCCTCTATTAGGTTCAGCTAGTAATAAAAAAAAAAAAAAAAAAAAAACTGTGAAAGAACTATACGAGTCATTAAGTTCTATAACACATATCACAGCAAACAAAAAACCCAATTTAAAATATAACCTTTACTAAATATACAATAGAAAATCAACCCCAATAATAAAGAGAATTGCAAATCAACAATATTTATCCAAAGGGATTAAGAAAAAACTTTTTGATGATTCACAGCGACTTCATGAAGATGACAAGAAGCCTTTAAGGAAAAATGTAGGGGTAAGGAGATCCTATACTCTCCCTACTCCTTCCCTGCCTTAAAGCGGGGACATCGCCCCAAAAAGGGCGTCTCCGCACTAAAGGCTAATCCCTAGAAAATAACCTGACAATAGTAAATATAGGACTCTAGAAATACATACAAATCCTCAAACCCCCACGCGTTTCCCCCTTATAGGTAACAAGGGTCAGCTAGTAATAGCAGAGCTGAAATATCAGGCACTGCTGTAGAACCACTCACAGCCTGAACAGTAAGTGGGAGCCTGAAGCTGACTGTGAAGAACAGACTCTGTGAAACAGCATGATGAGAAAAAACCTCTTTAAGGTTTAAAAGTCATAGGTATAGAAGAATGCTTTATCTATTGGACTGCTGTTACGGAAGATTTTTAACATTTTAAAAATATAGAATCACTTTAGTTTGAATGGGATGTCTGTATTTTTTTAAATATATTTTTATTTTGCTGCTGTAACAAAAGTAAAGAATTACACTCACCTTTTGTATTAACCCCCGTTTCCGACTGGCTCTCCTGACGGTCTCCCCTGTTCCTCTTTTTATTTCTGGCTGCCGGATAGTCACTGCCGCAGCCACTGATTGGCTGTAGCGGTCACGTGTACTTCCTCATGTTACCACTTGAAGCCCATTCACTTCTGCCGAGTGATGTCATGCAATGGCTGCAGCCAATCAGTAGCTGCAGAGGAGATAATTCAGCAGCCAGAGGTAAATGGAAGAAAGGGGGGAGACCGTCGGAAGCATCTCCACTGGAATGGGGGCAAGTACAAAGGTGTAAAAGGAGATTTTTATGTAGCAGAGATATACATTTATTATAAAAGACACATGAACATCCCCTTTAAAACCCCTTACCGACCTTTGGCGCGACCCTGCTTCACAGCCGCCGGGTGTTACCGGCTAATTGCAGCTAACACCCGGCGGTTTCAGCGCAGGCGGGCAGCGTCGCCCGCCTGCGCTGTTTAACCCATCCAGCGCCGTGGCAAAGATGGCCGCGGCGTCTGAATGACTGAAAAGCGGTGCCGCGCACCGTTTTTCAGCCCGATAGGGACATCAGCGGTGAGATCGCTAAGTCCCGACGGGCTAAGATGGCAGCGCAGAGCCTTGTGAAGGCTTTGATCGCTGCCATGTTCCTGTTTGCCCCACTTCCATCCGCAGACAGGAAGTGGGGAAACTGCCATCTTTGTACACCCTAATGCATTGCCTATGCAATGCATTAGGCTGTATTAACGATCGCGCCCCCTAGTGGTCAAGCACCATAGGGGGACTAAATGTTAAAGTAAAAAAAAATAAATAAATTTAAGTTTTAAAGTACAAAAAAAAGTATTCAAATCACCCCCCTTTCCCCATTTTACAAATAAAAACAATAAAATAATAAAAGTTACACATATTTAGTATCGCTGCATCCGAAAAAGTTTGATCTATTAAAATATAATTTATCCTGTACGCTGACGACCGTAGAAGAAAAAAAATTCCAAAAGCCGTTTTTTGGGTCATTTCACGTCGCATAAAAATTGGAATAAAAGTGATCAAAAAAGTCACATCCATTTCAAAGTGCTCGCATTAAAAAGTACACATCTGCCCGCAAAAAATGCCGCCTCACTGACGTCCGTAGGTATTAGTACAAAAAAGTTATTGGTCGCACAAAATGCAAATTTCAAGAATAGAAAATGTTTGGAATTTTTTTACTTTTTTACTGGTATTGCCGGATGCGTAACAACCTGTAGAATACAGATAACATCTCATTTTTACCGAAGAATAAACTCCCTTAAAAGAAACCTCCCGCAAATATGGCGCAAGTAAGTTTTTTTTCACATTTTGCCCCACTTAGAATTTTTTTGCCGTCCCCTAGTATATTCTATAGTAATATGAATAACACCACTAGAAAGTACAACTTGTCCCACAAAATAAAAGCCCTCGTGTCTATGTAGGTGGAAAAATAAAAAAGTTATGGCTTTCACAAGGCAAAGAGCAAAAAAATTTAGAGCCATATTATTATGATCGTCCGCCAGGAAGGGGTTAAGGAGCTGGATTTTGTGTTTTACATAGTGATTTAGATGCTTGCTCGCTCATGAGTCCAGTGGGCATTGTCCCTCAATAAGCGACCTCTTAGGCCCGGTTCACACGGCTTATTCTAGCCGTAATTGCGGGACGGATTTTGCCCGCAATTACGGCTTGAGTAAGGGGCGGGGCTGGGAATAATACTATTTCCAGTAGGAGAAAATTAAAGCCCAAATGCTAGATGAGAAAAGTTTGCATAGGTGTGTAGTTTCATCTGTTGGCTTTTATTGCCTCCTATTGAGAATAGTTTTTTTTTGTCCTGCCATGGAGCTATAAGTATGGCCTCGTGTCCGTGTTTTTAAGTAAGTAATACACTATATTTACTATTTTGCCATAGGCAAACTTAAACTCTATCAGTTCTCTATCTATAAAACACTAAAACTTAACTTTTATTATGTAACACTTAACCTCTATACACACTATTTAAAAACCTGATTTCTAACCTCTCAATTTGTCCCTTACTACTTCTGAAGGAATAGCTCCTTTTCTATTATCAAGTCTGGTGGAACACCACCTATTAACAGGAAAGCCTTATATATATACAGTAATTTACTAACTCCAGTAAGGGATCCCAAGCATCCTACTTGGGCAATCGTGCCTAATCTAATGGAAATGAAACATGTAAGGTTTCCTTCTGATACCGTCTGCAGCGGGTGACACTTGTAGACGGAGGTGAGAAATCACAATTTAAAACGTCATGCCTGACCTCCCCAACATGTTTCACCAACTAAACTGGCTTCATCAGGGGTTAGAGGTCCGGTGGAGACTATGTAAGTAAGTACTGGCTCATTTTTCGGTGTTTTTTTAAAAAAAAAATTATTTAATTTTTTAATTATTTTAATTTTTTATTTAATTAGTTACATTTTTTTGTAAAGTCTCCTAGCAACGATTGTCCAGTGTCTCGACTCTTGATTTGAGATCTAAATGTTGTCATCCAAGTGCTAAAAAGTTAAGGAATAGCAGATACTGAATAAGGCTAGGTTCACACTGCGTTCTTTGTTACATTGCAAGTATCCCTCAGGGTATTGGGGGAAAAAAATGCATCCAGATGGATACCGCAACATAGCCACTGCTGGCTCATAGATATTAAAGGGGTTGTCGGACTACAAAGATTAGCTTTCACCATGTAGGGAATGGTAAATGAAGACTTTTTCCAAATATATTGCTTTGTTTATTTTGCTTTGTTGAGAAGATGAGAGATTTTATCTGCTTTGAGTGCACACAAGTTTCTCTGCTTACCGTCCGGCTCTCCCCTTTTCTCTCTGCTCTTTGTCTTACCTGATAGCATGGAGGGATCTCTCTACAGGAGGGCACACAGGAGTCTGCTGACCTGAGAACAGAGTGTTTTATCTCTAACAAACAAAATAGAGTAATTACTTGTTTACTTTGAGCTCCGAAGCTCTATAGATGACATCTCCTGCTCTCATGTCCATGCAATTAGAAGAGATGTGAATATGGAGCTTGTATGCTAACTTTCTAGAACAATGCTTCATGGTAACTATATCTAGAGGTGTGTCTGGGGACAAACTCAACTGTTTCAGCTGGCAGACTTGTGAATGATACAGGTTCAAGATTAGTAGAAGTGGAGCAATGCAAAGTTAGGATATGTCCACACGGCAAGGGGTTGCAGTAGATTTTTCAAACTGTTTTTGGCTTTAACCCCTTAAGCTGAACGCCTGAAAAGTAGTTAATGACCAGAAAATGTTTTCAGTTTTTGCCGCCTTGCGTTTCAACAATTGTAATTTTTTTCGAGACAAGTTATACTTTATGGGGGAATAGTTTAAGTTCACTTATAAATAATTGCAGTATTTTTTATTTTTTTTAAAAATAACTGTTTTTTTAATTTTTTTTTTTACACCATTCACATTTCACACTTAATAACTTAATTCTACAGGTTAAGGTCGTGTGGATACCTAATATGTGTAGTTTTTTTTGTGTGTGTAATTTATGCACAATTTTTTATTAAATATTTTTTATTTTTTTATTATTTTTTTTTACACTTTTTCTGTTTTTTTTTTTTTTTTTGTTTTGTTTTTTGTTTTACTTTTTTTTAAAAATCCCATGAAGGGAGAACGGTGTTACGTTTTTTTTTTATTTTATTTTTTTCCACTTAGTAATGTATAAGCATATTGATATATGCTAATACATTATAATCTGTGTCAGTCTGACACAGGCAGTGATCTGGACAACACACAGTGTGTCCTGGTCACTGGCTTAGTACACAGAGAGCCCTGGGGCTACTCTAGGTCCCCAGAGCTGACTGTGCAGCCGTTCCCCGAGCTATGTCGGGTCACCGGGTGTTCTGATCACCCGACAGAGCAGGGGAACCCTTTGATTGCACTGCGGTAACAGGTTAAAGCACCGGGTTGCGGAGGTTTCCTCCGGTGCTCGCAGGGGATGCTCTGGGATCAGGGCTGTGTAGTACAGCCCTGATCCGAGCGCAGCTACGGTGCCGGGCGCTGCAAACCCCGAATTCTGCAGCGACGTCTAAAGACGTAGCTGCAGACATACGACCCGCACCAGCCAGCGTCTAAAGTCGGCGGGCGGTCGTTAAGGGGTTAAAAGCAGTCTGAAAACCGACTGCTAACATCCCATTAGAGGTCAATAAAAAATCCGAGCTGTATACTACACAGCTCGGATTTTGTGACAGTCAGATTTCAAATCCACAAAACATCAAAAAAACTTGAAACATGCACATTCTACCACCTGCTTTTAGGGCAGAACATGTACTGTGCAATGTTTAGGGGGACAGCCAGTTCCACAAAGCGTAGCCAGAAACTGTTCCCTAAGACTATGGGCGACATGTATGAACATTGGTGCTGACAGGCTAGTTCTAAATAGCTTTAAAGAAATGTAGAATACACCAGAATGTATGAACCAGTTCTTCTGCAGGTCATACATACAGGCACAGTGTAGAGCCAATACCACAAGTCTGGCTCAGGCACCACCTTTACCCTGGTCTGGCTGTTCTTCTGCAGGTCATACATACAGGGCAGTGTAGAGCCAATACCACAAGTCTGGCTCAGGCACCACCTTTACCCTGGTCTGGCTGTTCTTCTGCAGGTCATACATACAGGGCAGTGTAGAGCCAATACCACAAGTCTGGCTCAGGCACCACCTTTACCCTGGTCTGGCTGTTCTTCTGCAGGTCATACATACAGGTGCAGTGTAGAGCCAATACCACAAGTCTGGCTCAGGCCCCACCTTTACCCTGGTCTGGCTGTTCTTCTGCAGGTCATACATACAGGGCAGTGTAGAGCCAATACCACAAGTCTGGCTCAGGCACCACCTTTACCCTGGTCTTGCTGTTCTTCTGCAGGTCATACATACAGGGCAGTGTAGAGCCAATACCACAAGTCTGGCTCAGGCACCACCTTTACCCTGGTCTGGCTGTTCTTCTGCAGGTCATACATACAGGGCAGTGTAGAGCCAATACCACAAGTCTGGCTCAGGCCCCACCTTTACCCTGGGCTGGCTGTTCTGCTGCAGTCATACATACAGGGCAGTGTAGTGCCAATACCACAAGTCTGGCTCAGGCACCACCTTTACCCTGGTCTGGCTGTTCTTCTGCAGGTCATACATACAGGGCAGTGTAGAGCCAATACCACAAGTCTGGCTCAGGCCCCACCTTTACCCTGGTCTGGCTGTTCTTCTGCAGGTCATACATACAGGGCAGTGTAGAGCCAATACCACACGTCTGGCTCAGGCTCCTCCTTTACGCTGGTCTGGATGTTCTTCTGCAGGTCATATATACAGGGCAGTGTAGAGCCAATACCACAAGTCTGGCTCAGGCACCACCTTTACCCTGGTCTGGCTGTTCTTCTGCAGGTCATACATACAGGGCAGTGTAGAGCCAATACCACAAGTCTGGCTCAGGCACACGTTTACCTGGTCTGGCTGTTCTTCTGCAGGTCATACATACAGGGCAGTGTAGAGCCAATACCACAAGTCTGGCTCAGGCACCACCTTTACCCTGGTCTGGCTGTTCTTCTGCAGGTCATACATACAGGTGCAGTGTAGAGCCAATACCACAAGTCTGGCTCAGGCACCACCTTTACCCTGGTCTGGCTGTTCTTCTGCAGGTCATACATACAGGGCAGTGTAGAGCCAATACCACAAGTCTGGCTCAGGCACCACCTTTACCCTGGTCTTGCTGTTCTTCTGCAGGTCATACATACAGGGCAGTGTAGAGCCAATACCACAAGTCTGGCTCAGGCCCCACCTTTACCCTGGTCTGGCTGTTCTTCTGCAGGTCATACATACAGGGCAGTCTAGTGCCAATACCACAAGTCTGGCTCAGGCACCACCTTTACCCTGGTCTGGCTGTTCTTCTGCAGGTCATACATACAGGGCAGTGTAGAGCCAATACCACAAGTCTGGCTCAGGCCCCACCTTTACTCTGGTCTGGCTGTTCTTCTGCAGGTCATACATACAGGGCAGTGTAGAGCTATTACCACAAGTCTGGCTCAGGCCCGACCTTTACCCTGGTCTTGATGTTCTTCTGTAGGTCATATATACAGGGCAGTGTAGAGCCAATACCACAAGTCTGGCTCAGACACCACCTTTACCCTGGTCTGGCTGTTCTTCTGCAGGTCATACATACAGGGCAGTGTAGAGCCAATACCACAAGTCTGGCTCAGGCACCACCTTTACCCTGGTCTGGCTGTTCTTCTGCAGGTCATACATACAGGGCAGTGTAGAGCCAATACCACAAGTCTGGCTCAGGCACCACCTTTACCCTGGTCTGGCTGTTCTAACAGTTCTGCACCTAGACTGGGCGTCAAAGAATCATAAATGTGTCTACTTCTATGAATATGGTGCGACACCCTCAAAACGCCCCTAAACTTTGGCGCATTAAAAAGTGTCTGTGACGCATTACAAAGGCACTTACATAGTTACATAGTTAGTACGGTTGAAAAAAGACGTGTGTCCATCAAGTTCAATCAAGGTTGAGGAAAATGTGGGGAAGGGAGGGAGACAAGGACTTTAAGCCCAGCCTCCCCACTGGTTAATGCCCTGAAACCCACAAGGCAAGAACCAATCTGCTCCAGTGGAGACCCTATCTCTGACTCCAGAGCCGCCACCAGCCAGGATCCAGAATTTTACATAGCTACATACGCATTCATATTCTTTATTTTCAGGTAGATATCTAAGCCTTTCTTGAAACTCCCAACTGTTCCTGCTGTGACCAGCTCCTCAAGCAGGCTATTCCATAGATTTATAGTTCTCACAGTGAAGAACGCTTTTCTCCTCTAGAGACTGAATCCTTTTTTCTCTAGCTGAAGGAAATTTCCCCTTGTCTTTTGAGGGGGCTTTACATGAAATAATTTTTCCCCCGGATTCTATATACTGAATCTGCTGAAAATCCGATGAGAATCCAGTGCTGTGTAGACATAGCCTAAATGTTCAAAACGCAATAAATACTGGTTAAATTCTTTAATCAGAATCCAACCTGTATGATGTTAGGGCCGTGTGGCTGTGCCCTTACTGAGCTTTTTCTCAGATTTATGGAGGGAAGTTTCCCTTTCTGTAAATTATCAGCCGCACTGTGCTGCTGCTGTGGCCGAGCTCTTGCTGCTCCTCTCCACAGAGTCAGGAGACAGCAGGGAGAGGGCTGATCTATGAGTGGCTATGGAGCCAGAGGTCTGTGAAGCTGTGTATGCTAATAGCAGAGCAGGGGGGGATGTAAGTGTTCCTATAACCCCTGCTTAGCATACAAATCTCCACGGACATCTCAAGCAACAACAAACAAACTATGTTCTGTGCTGTCCTCCCATCAGGACACAGGGCAGCTGTGAAGTGAGTTATGGAGGGAAGTTTCCCTTTCTGTAAATTATCGGAATAGAGGTAGAGAGGAGTTAAGTGACCATATACAGGTGCAGCTTTCCCACCTTCTCTGCACTGTTTACCATGCAGCTATATATCCATCTGTTCAGCAAATCCCGCTGTCAGGACAGCATCTGCAACGTGACCTGTTAAAACCCCAACTTGTGCATTACAATGTAGCACAGAACGGAGCCTCCAGGAAGTGTCTCCATCATTATGTGATCGGCGGCGGGCACTTGTGATTACACCTCCGGAGTGAGGAGGAGGCAATCACATTTTATTACTGGTGCTTGCAGGTCAGAGTAACTTGTAGTTACCATCTGTTTCTAACTGCAACATGAGTCATAAAGCTTCCAATAAATGGCGTGTGCTTACAGCCTGAGTCAGTGTACCGTCAGCAATTTCCAAGGCACTTTACAGGACTTTTACAGCAACTTTGTTTTGACACTTAGTCACAGTTATTTGGGTGCCATATGCACAATGATTGCAAGAGCTGAACATCGCTTCTTGCATCGTCTTTATTACTGTCCTCTTTCCTAGCAGCAGTTGTCTGCTAATCTCACTCTGTATTACCGAGCGTATTGTTGTGGACCGCTCAGTAAGGTCACATTGTACTGATAGAGACCGACCTCAGAAAATCGGTGTCTCCAGAACTTCTGAAACCCCCGAGCGATAGGCTCAGGAGGTGCCATATATTGGAGTGTCAAATAGTGGCTACTAAAATGAATGGCTGTATATTGGGACATGTAGGCACTGCTCGCACTGACTCCTAATAGAAGGTTCTACGGGAAGGGACAGGTGTAAAAACATAAGGCCTGTGAGCTGAATCCGGCCCACAACCTCATTTATGTGGCCCTCGACGGCCCAGCAAGAGAGGCTCACGTAGTTATGTTTTACATTGGAAGACAACCAGAATGCAGGTGTCACAACTCTGCATTATAGGATGATCATAGGGCCTGAGACACAATTAACCAAGAAATGACTGCTTACAATTATTTTTTTATGTAGTGGTTTTTTTTTTTGGGGGGGGGGGGCTGACCTCATTTTAAAAATCCCTCTCGTTATTTGGAAGCAGGGCATATTCATTTTTGTTTAGGTAACTATTGCATTTATTCATTTTGTGCAGTAGACACCTTCTCTTCTGGAAGCCTCATCACATATATATTCTTTATAGTGTAATAAACCTCTTTACTTTAAAGAGCTATTCTCATCACATTGATTAGTATTTAACATGTAGGCAAAAGTTAAGAGACTATTACTGAATACATTACTGTTCTGATTTTGCTTCATTTCAGAGCTAAAGCATTCTTATCTCCTACTTGTTTACATAAGCTTCCCTAGGTTACCAACCACCTCTTTGCTCTAACAGCAGTGGCCGGGATGGTGACATTATGCCTTGCTGTGTCTTATCACCAGTATGAGAACTTGTTTCTTACTAGCAAAATGTAACCCTTAAAAGCACTTTAACCTTGTGATGTGCTGTTTAAAGCGGTTGTCCAGTTTTGTTTCATTTTGTTTTTGAATTGGTCACTATGGTCTACACTGTATTTATAGACTTAATTATTATGTTTTTTGGCTAAGAGTTTTTTACTTTGATTTTTGTTATTATGTAACTTCATCACTTTACTACTGCATATACAATAGGAATGCCGACCAGTGACCCCCTCCCCCCCAAAGGCCTTATTGTACTAGTTTGTCTAGTGCAACGTTTGACAACTACAGTATGGAAGCTAAGGCCAGCCTGCTGACCAGCGAGCATGCGCCACCCGGCCTGTTGACCGGGTGTGCATGCTAGCACTTCTATACTGTGGCTGCCAGCAGCCTTCCCCGAACTAAACGTCATGCTATACAAAGTAGCGTAACAATGCAGTCAGGGTGGGCGGCTACACTATAGAAGCATGTTCAATAGTCAGAAGGCGGCTTGCCAGCGCTTCCATAGTGTATGTGGTAGTAAGGGTCCCTGTCCCACAACCCCAGACAATTATTCAAAACCTTCAACTCTCTTCTCCGTCCACCAACACCTCCTCTCCCATCCCTCCTTTCAGCAGATGACTTTGCCATTCACTTCCTCCAGAAGATCAACCTCATCAGAGAAAGCTTCAGCCCGCAGTCCCCACCAGCCTCCTTTACCCTTGCAACCTGCTCATCCCCCTTAACTTGCTTCCCCACGGTCACTCATGACAAGCTCTCCTCCTTACTGTCCAAATCCAACCTCACTACCTGTAGTCTTGACCCACTGCCATCACACCTCATCCCAGACCTCTGTGCTTCTATCATCCCAGCACTCACCCCTCTCTTCAACCTTCAATAACCTCTGGCAGCTTCCCTTCTGCCTTTAAACATGCTACTATCACTCCAATCCTAAAAAAACAACCCTTGACCCTCTTCTCTGTCCAACTATCGCCCCATCTCACTGCTCCCTTTTGCTTCCAAAAATCCTCGAGCAGCACGTCTATCTTCAGCTGTCCTCCCACCTCTCCTCCAACTCTCTTCTTGACTCACTACAATCTGGTTTTCGACCCCACCACTCTACCGAAACTGCCCTAACCAAAGTCACTAATGATCTAGTAACTGCTAAAGCCTCATGCCGCTACTCTGTGCTCCTCCTCTTGGACCTGTCCTCTGCCTTTGACACTGTCGACCATTCCCTCCTGCTACAAATCCTCTCCTCCCTCGGCATCACGGACTTGGCTCTTTCCTGGATCTCCTCGTACCTCACTGATCGGACTTTCAGCGTCTCTCATTCTCGCTGCACCTCCTCCACCCGGCCTCTCTTTGTCGGTGTCCCCCCAAGGGTCAGTCCTGGTTCCACTACTCTTCTCTATCTACACCCTTGGTCTCGGTCAGCTCATAGCCTCACATGGCTTTCATTACCACCTGTATGCTGACGATACCCAACTCTACATCTCCAGCCCAGATGTCACTTCTCTACTCTCCCGGATCCCTGACTGTCTGTCCTCCATTTCTTCCTTCTTCTCATCACGTCTCCTAAAAATAAATGTGGAGAAAACAGAACTCATCATCTTTCCATCATCGAACTCTACCCCTGCCCCTGATCTCTCTATTACAGTCAACGGCTCTACACTTTCACCGGTCCCACAAGTCCGCTGTCTTGGGATAATCCTAGACTCTGCTTTATCTTTCAAACCACACATCCAAACCCTCACCTCTGCCTGCCGCCTCCACCTGAAAAACATCTCTCGCATCCGCTCATTCCTCGGCTATGACACTACAAAAATGCTGGTCCATGCCCTTGTCATCTCCCGCCTAGACTACTGCAACATACTGCTCAGTAGCCTCCCAGCTAGCACCCTCGCTCCCCTCCAATCCATCCTTAACTCTGCTGCCCGTCTTAACCACCTCTCTCCCCGCTCCTCCTCTGCCTCTCCCCTCTGCCAATCCCTTCACTGGCTTCCCATTGCCCAGCGAATCATTTCAAGCTACTAACCATGACCTACAAGGCTCTCCCTGACCTCTCCCCTCCATACATCTTTGCTCTAATCTCCAAATATCTCCCCCCACGCACTCTCCGCTCCTCACAGGACCTTCTCCTCTGCTCTCCCCTTATCAGCTCCTCACACAACCGTCTCCAAGACTTCTCCCGTGCTTCACCCACACTCTGGAACTCACTGCCCCAACACATCAGACTCTCCTCCACTTTCACCAGCTTCAAAAGCAACCTGAAAACCCATTTCTTTAGGCTTGCCTATAACCTACAAAATCTTGTACTACTTCCCCACAGACTGTCTACCCCTCACCTTTTGTCTCTTTACCCCCCCCTTGTGATTGAAGCCCCGCGGGTAGGGTCCTCCCCCTCTGTCGGCCATTTTTATTTTCCCTTACCTGTACTCGTTTTCTTATGTAATGATGTGACCCCCCCAGAATATACAGCGCCCTGGAAAAAATGGCGCTTTAAAATAAATAATAATAATAATAAATAAAGGGTTGAGGTTTCGTATGCAACGGCATCACTTGTGGCCATACACATAATTATATATTAAAGGGGTTTTCGAACCACACTGTTGCACTGAGTCACAAGCAGTTTTGATCACTATATTTCTTTTGCCCTAGGCAATTTAAAATCTATAGGGTTCTATCAAAAAACCAAAAAGTAAATTTTATTTAAACTAACTCTTAACACATAACAAATTTTTAAAAAACCCATCTCTACTCATAGGCCTAGGCCCACATATTATTAAAAGGGTATGAAATTACATGTGAAAGAAAAGTATTTATGAAAATTTGTCTTGAACAACTATACAATGAGTGGAACGGTATTTAATGGGGGGGCAGCCCATTGGGTGAATTGCAATTTCATAAAAGGAAAAATGTTTTTGGGAAGATAAAATGACAGTGGCTATTGTACGTGGAGTTTATATTCCAATGAATTGCATATAGTATTGAAGAGAAGGGGCTTTGGGGAATTCAAAGATGGCAGTGTGCTGTGTAATGTGATACCTAGTCTGCTTAGTTCATTCTAGGTGAGGCACGCAGTTGCAATAATATGAGAGAAGTGAGATGGAAGCCCATCGCGGTCAGGGCTGAGGTGTTTGTTGGTGCAGTGCATTGGCACGGGCAGTACGGTAAGAAGGGGCGCAAGCCCGTTCTGGAGATGGCGAATTTGACTGAAGGTTGTTGGCTCATGAGAGCATGGTGGCAGCTTTAGCAGGACATGTTATGAGTGTGCGCGCGGAAGGGGAGTGGGTTTTATGTGGATTCTCTGATGGCTAATTGGTGAGCACCTGAATGGGGTGTTTACCTAACATGATATAAAAGGAAGTGAGCTCAGACCACATGTGATCGGACCTCTAAGCCTTGATAAAGCCAGGTTAGCTAGGGAAACATGTCGGCAAGGTCAGGCATGACGTTTTAAATTGTGATCTCTCACCTCTGTCTACAAGTGTCACCTGCTGCAGACGGTGTCACAAGGGGGCCTTATTTGTTCTGTGTCTGAGATTAGGGACGACTGCCCAAGTAGTTGGCTTGGGATCCCTTACTGAAGCTAGTACTTTGCTATAGATGTAAGGCTCCCCTGTTAGTAGGTGGTGCTCCACCAGACTTGTTGATAGAAAGGGAGTTATTCCCTCTTTCAGAAGCAAAAAGGGTTAAATGATGAGGTTAGATATCAGGTTTTTAAATAGTGTGTATAGAGGTTAAGAGTTAGATATAATAAAAGTTAAGTTTTAGTGTTTAATAGATAGAGAACTGATAGAGTTTAAGTTTGCCTATGGCAAAATAGTAAAGATAGTGATCAAAAGTCACTCTTTGTTCTCTTGCGAGATTCCCAATTTTTTGGAGATTGTGACAAGCAGTTTTGCACTCTGTCTCAGGTTTTGGATGCTCCTATAGCAGTGATTAGTCTCTCTAAGTAACTGAGTTGTTGCATTGACAAGTGCAGGAGATATTATCCCTTCAGTAAACACAAGGTACATGTGCTGTTAGTACTGAAAACAATGACTTATCTGTAATCTTGTTAGCGATAATTAGTTTTTCTCAGCAGTGAGGATAACAGAGTATGGTCTGGTATGCAGATAATCATAAAATCCTGTGTGGACTCAGAGCACATAAAATGTCTCGTCTCATAACTAAAGTAAAATCTATTGACCGATGTATTTCGAGAAATTCTTCCAATAATTTGTCTGTTCATGATAACAGCTAATCTTTGTAGTGAGAAAACACCTTTAGGCTATGTTCACACGGTGTAATTGCGGGGACATATTTCACCCGCAATTACGCCGTGAGAGGGGGGCGGCAGCCCGCAGGCCCCATAGACATTCATTATTCATGGCGCGTATACGCCATGCATAATTGACATATCACTTCTCTCCCCGCTCGGCGTATTGTGCGGGAAGAGGAGATGTAATCCATAGTTCTCTATGGCGCGAAATACGGGGCGAGATGCGTCCCAATAATTGCCGTGTGAACATAGCCTTAAAGGGGTTGTCTCACTATAAGTTTTCAGCCTACCTCAATGTGTCTGGCACCATAGGATTTTTGAATTCAGGTTCGTGCTTTTTGTCTGCCTCTTCTCCTCCCCCTCCCCTCGGCACACAGACAGCTCTCCTCCTCTGACTGTAGTAACTTCTATACAGCCGGGGGAGGGCAAGGGGGTTTGCTGCCAGGGTTAACCCTGTGTGTGCCTGCCTAGATCTGCTGCCGGCTGCTCACTGCTGGATCAGCCGCACTGTGCTGCTGCTGTGGCCGAGCTCTTGCTGCTCCTCTCCACAGAGTCAGGAGACAGCAGGGAGAGGGCTGATCTATGAGTGTGGAGCAGAGAAGTCTGTGAAGCTGTGTATGCTAATAGCAGAGCAGGGGGGGATGTAAGTGTTCCTATACCCCCTGCTTAGCATACAAATCTCCACGGACATCTCAAGCAACAACAAACAAACCCTGTTCTGTGCTGTCCTCCCATCAGAACAGACACAGGGCAGCTATGAAGTGTGTCACTATAATTACAATGTGTCACTAATACAGCAGAGCAGGGGGGGATATGAACCGTTCACATTCCCCCCTGATCTGTTCTATTAGTATAGTCAAAGCTCCACAGACACATCATGATTATAGTAACACACTTCACTGCTGTCACATCCTACTGACCACAGATCAGCCTCACCTCTGCTCTCCTCGATCTCTGTAGAGAGCAGGAGGGAGCAGGCACACACAGGGTTAATCCAGGCAGCACAGCTACACAGACACAGAAGCTGGGAGTAGAGCCCTCCCCCTCCCTTCCCTACAGAAACCTAACAAGGGGCCTCATACGGGGCAGGAGGGGCTCTGTGCTCCGACCTGCATTGAGAAGCTGATGACGTCACCAGCACTGGCAGCCAGTGAGGAAAAAAATCAACAGGTCTGTGGCTATAGTGATTTGAGGAGCTGATGCACTCCTACTACCAGGGATAACTAAAAATTACTAGGACATTTGTAATGAACATATATTGCAAAGCTGCTTGTTTTTTTTAAAGATCTTTTAATTAAAACCCAGTCATTATAGCGAGATAACCCCTTTAAAGTAAAGAAAACACAATCAAAAACATAACCCAACAATAACGTCTATAAATTCAGAGTATACAATAGTAACTTTAATTAAAAAAAAAATTTCCATTACCAATGCCCCTCTAACAGACTCAGCTAGGAATAGCAGAGCTGATATGTCAGTCATTGCTGTAGAACCACCCACAGTTTAACCAGGAAGAGCAGGCTCTGGGATACAGCATGGTGAGACAACCCCTTAATAAATCTTCTCTAGAATTGTTAATGCCTCTAGCCTTCTAGTTCTTTCCAGTTACACTGTTTTATTTGTTTGTCTTTTTAAGGTTAGTAGCAAAGATGAAGATTTCTTGGACCTCTCGGTGGATGTGGAACAAAATACTTCCATTACACATTGCTTAAGGTGAGCCCCTGTTTTTTTTTTTTTGCATCCAATAACTCGGTGAAGGTCCAGTTCTGCACTTTTCAAAGGGGCTTTTGGTTCAGTTAACTCTTTGCTATGTACATTGTAACGTTCGGTTCAGGGAAGGTGGTAGGTGTCTCTAGTATCGAAGGAGTGACCTCCTGAACAGCACATGCTCACTTAGTAGCTAATTAGCTACTGGGAGTGCCTGCTGTCGAAGAGGCTGGTGCATCTATACAGGAGCCGCACATCGCCCTCTCTGAATGGAACCTCACACTGCTATTTACAGTGTAACGTTACGTCTAGGGCAATATGCTTCAATAGAAAGAGATGCCCCTCTTTCCTGAAGACCGCACATACCCAGTAGCTCATTAGCTACTACGCATGCCTGTGCTGTTCAGAAGGCCACTGCATTCATACTGGAGCCACCCACCACCATCCCTAAATGGAAGGTCACATTGTACGTAGTCATGTGACGTTCTGTTCAGAGAGGGCAATGCGTGACTCCTGTATGGATCCACCAATCTCTTTAACAGCATGCAGGCCCAGTCATTAATTAGCTACTGGATATGCGCAGTTCAGAATGCCAGCAAACACACCTACAGAAACCACATACCAACTTCCCCTAATGGAGCAGATGACCCAAATGAAAAGTCCATAAACTGGAAGAAAAAAAAATGTAAAAAACATTTATCACAATATGAGCTTAATGGCAAAAAAAAATTTGGGGCTGGAGAAGAAAACCTTTCTTAGAAGGATGCCAAAACATGGTGCATCATCATCAATACAAGTATTTACTAAAATGTGTCAGGAGAGCTCACGGGTCCTTTTTTATGAAAACCACGCTATGTTCTCCTTTTAGTAGCTTTATTTTCTTATACTATGCAGTCTTCTCCCAAGCTTTATGCATAATAATAGAATATGGATAAAGATTTGTATAAACACAGAATAGGTAAAGCCCTCCAAATATGCTATAAATGTTAAAGGGGTTGTCTCACTACAAGGATTTCTTTTTATGTTAAACATCTTGCAGAAACAAGTCACTTTGTGTCACGGCTGGTCCTGCGCCCCACAGGTCGGGTTGCTGGCACAGCCGTGGCTCTCCTGTTCCCCCTGCTTCGGGGACGAGTGGCTACGCGGTCCGCATGTTGGGCCGCGGGCTTACTCACTCCCCCATGTGTACTAGCTTACCTGACCACACTCCAGTCTCCTCTCACTCCTCGTCCGGCTGCTGTGCGCGCTTCCGCCCTCTCAGGTGCGCGTGTGGCAGCTCTCTGAGATTTAAAGGGACAGCGCGCCGGTAATTGGCTATTGCCGGCCGCTGACCCTATATAACGGTACCGCCCCCGACTTGTCCTTGCCGGATCTATGTGTGCCCTGTGCCATAGAGAAAGCGTTCCTAGTGCGTTCCTGACCTATGCTATGTCCTCCGACCACAAACCTCTGCCGCCTGTCCTGAACTTATTGCCTGTCCATGACTACGTCTCACGATTCGGTACCACGCTCGCCCTTGGCTCCCATTGCAAGCAAGTCGCGCCAGTGGAAGCGACCTGGTAGTTTCAAGTCCATCTCGCTTTGCGGCGGGCTCTGGTTGAATACCGGGTGCTACTTAGACTCCGCTCCCTGGTGCGGCTTACACCATCGCTTGCGGTGGTCCAGAGGATCCACAACCACCTGTTGTAACATTTAGATCCGGCCATGGATCCCGCCAAGGTGCCTCTGCCCAGTGTCGCGGACCTATCTTCCGCAGTCGCAGCAGAGTGCGCAACAGGCCGAACAGCTGACTCAGCTCACCGCCATGATGCAGCAGCTCCTCGCCATCCAGCAGCAGTCGCAACCTCCGCCAGTGGCGGCCTCGCCTCCAGCGGTCCTGTCGGTGACCATGGGTCCCAAACTCAGGCTGACGTTACCATCCAAGTTCGACCCGAAACTCTGCAGGAGATTCATCACCCAGTGCTCCATGCACATCGAGCTGATGGCCGACCAGTTTTTATCTGAGCGTTCTAAGGTGGCGTTTGTCGTCAGCCTTTTTCCAGTAGGGCCCTGGCTTGGGCCACGCCTCTTTGGGACAGGAATGATCCTATTACGGCTGATCTGCAGGTCTTCCTCCATGAGTTTCGCAGCGTTTGAGGAACCGGCACGTGCGTCATCAGCCGAAACGGCACTTCTACACCTTCGTCAGGGGGGATCGTCGGTTGGAGACTATGCCGTCCAGTTCCAGACCCTGGCCTCAGAGTTAACCTGGAACGATGCTGCCCTCTGCGCCACATTTAAGAGGGGTCTTTCCAGCCGGGTCAGAGAGGCACTTGCTGCCAGAGACCTTCCGTCTTCTCTTAGTGATCTCATTCACTTGACCACTCGTATAGACGTGCGCTTTATGGAGAGACAGGAAGAACTCCGTCAGGAGTGCAGTTCTGTGTGTCTCCGCTGTTTGCCCCGTCTGGCCCCGGTGTTTCAGAGGTCTCCGTTGCCGCTCCCTAAAGCTTCTGGGGAGGAACCCATGCATCTGGACCAGATTAGCTCGTCCAAGCAAGAGCTGTCCCGCCGCCGAGTGGAGAACTTGTGCCTTTATTGTGCTGGCTCAGATCATTTCCGAAGGGCCTGTCCTCGACGCCCTCAGCGTTTGGGAAACTCCCGCACCTAGGATACGTAGGAGAGGCGTTCCTAGGTGCTACCTCTTCCTCTCCATGACTGACTATGCTGGTCGTGGTCATAACAGACACGGGACTCTCATTCCAGGTGCCGGCTTTCCTGGACTCCGGTTCCGCCGGGAATTTCATCCATACGTCCCTGTTGTCTCGGTATCGTCTGCCGACGGTTTGCCTGGAAAAGCCTCTGGTGATATCTTCTGTCAGCGATGAGCTCCTGAGAGACCCCATACAATATCGTACCGACCCTGTCTCTCTCCAGGTGGGGGCCTTGCACAAGGAAAAGATTGCCTTTTACTTACTGCCTCATTCTTCCTCAGCGATCCTGTTGGGACTTCCGTGACTGCAACGCCATGCCCCTACACTCAACTAGAAGACAGGCGAAGTTACAAGTTGGGGACATGATTGCCAGAACTTCTGCATTGTGGCACCTCGCCCGGTGCGTCTCGCTTTTCCGCAGTCGTCCCGCAAGGCCCTGCCAGGTTTGCCCACGGAGTACCAGGACTTTGCTGATGTCTTTTCGGAGAAACAGGCTGAGTCGCTGCCGTCCCATCGGCCCTATGACTGCCCGATTCACCTCCTGCCCGGCACCAGTCCTCCCCGGGATAGGGTGTATCCGTTGTCTCAGGCCATGTCGGCCTATATACAAGAGAATTTGCAGAAGGGCTTTATCCGTAAGTCCTCGTCTCCAGCCGGTGCCGGGTTCTTCTTTGTCGAGAAGAAGGACGGATCTCTTCGCCCCTGCATCGATTACCGACGCCTTAATAAAATCACTGTGAAGAACTGGTACCCCTTGCTGCTAATCTCAGAACTCTTTGACCGGCTCCGTGGTGCGAAGATCTTTTCTAAATTGGATTTGCGGGGAGCATATAATCTCATCAGGATCCGAGAAGGAGATGAGTGGAAGACGGCATTCAACACTCGCGACGGGCACTTTGAATACCTGGTGATGCCATTTGGTCTTTGCAACGCACCGGACGTCTTCCAGGAGTTTGTCAATGACCTCTTTAGGGACCTCCTCTACACTTGTCATTGTCTGCCTGGACGACATCCTGATATTTTCGCCGGATCCGCAGACCCACCGCCTGCAGGTTCACCAAGTACTGAGACATCTCCGTAATAACCACTTGTACGCCAAACTGGAAAAATGTCTATTTCATCAAACAAGTCTACCGTTCCTGGGCTACATCGTCTCAGATAAAGATCTGCGTATGGATCCAGCTAAGTTTTCGGCTGTTCTGCAGTGGCCTCGGCCTGGCGGCCTTCGGGCTATTCTTGGGGTTCACTAATTATTTATTCCCCATTTATTCCCCGATTTATTCCCCATTTTTCCACGCTGGTAGCACAGATTGTGGCGCTGACCAAGAAAAACGCCAATCCCAGACTCTGGTCTCCAGCGGCCGAAATAGCGTTCACGGAACTAAAGTCTGCCTCTGCTTCTGCTCCTGTTCTGTCTCGCCCAGATCCGGAGAAGCCTTTCTCGTTGGAAGTGGATGGCTCGTCCGTGGGGGCAGGGGCAGTCCTCTTGCAAAAAGGACCTAGGGGCAAGTGCCTCACGTGCGGATTCTTTTCCAAGATGTTCTCGCTGGCAGAGAAGAATTACGCTATCGGGGATCGCGAATTATTGGCCATCAAGCTGGCACTGGAGGAGTGGCGCCATCTCATAGAGGAGGCTCGTCACCTCATCGATGTATACACAGACCACAAGAACCTCCAGTATCTTCAGACGGCGCAATGTCTTAATCCCCGGCAAGCGAGATGGTCTCTGATCTTTTCTCGCTTTGACTTTCGAATTAACTTTCGCCCGGCAGACAAGAACATCAAGGCCAATACGCTTTCCCGTGCTTCAGATACTATCCGAGAAGAACCATGTCCGCAGCATATAATACCCCCAGAATGTTTGATCCACGCTGCCCCGCTGGATCCCCATCAGTTGCTCCCGGGCAAGACATACGTACGCCCGGCGCTCCGAAAGAGAATCTTCAACTGAGGCCATTGCTCTCAAATGGCAGGACATCCCGGGGCTCGGAAGACGTACCAGTTAATCTCCCGTTTCTATTGGTGGCCGGCTCTTGCGAAGGACTCAAAAGATTTGTGGAATCTTGTATTAACTGTGCCCATAATAAGTCTCCGTGGCAGTGCCCGTCTGGTTTACTTCTGCCCCTCCCGACTCCTGATTCTCCATGGTCCCAAATATCGATGGACTTCATCACAGATCTCCAACCTTCTGTGGGTAATACTGTAATCTGGGTGGTCGCAGACCGCTTTTCTAAAATGGCCTATTTTGTTCCGTTGCCTGGTCTGCCCATGGCGCCACAGCTTGCCCCTCTCTTTTTTGAGCATATTTTTCGCCTACACGGCCTCTCACAACACATGGTCTCGGATCGGGGGGGAGGGGCGGTCCAGTTCGTTTCCAGGTTTTGGCGTGCTCACTGCTCCCGACTTCAAGTGAAGCTGGACTTTTCCTCGGCCTACCATCCTCAGTCCAACGGCGAGGTGGAGAGGATTAACCAGGTCCTTGGCACGTATGTACGTCACTTTGTTTTGGGCCGACAAGACGATTAGGCAAGTTTATTACCTTGGGCGGAGTTTTCGTACAATTCATTGGACTCTGAGTCGACTGGCTCCTCGCCTTTCTATGTGGTCTATGGGCTACATCCCCGCCCACCACACCCCCTGCCTACATCTTCCGAAGTGGCTGCGGTAGATTCCCTGGTCTGGGATATGACAACCATTTAGGAACAGACCCGCCAGTCCCTGCAGCGTGCTGTTGTTCACATGAAGAACCAGGCAGACAAAAAGAGAAGACTTCCACCGACCTTCGTTCCAGGAGACAAAGTGTGGCTGTCCGCAAAGTACATCCGGCTCAAGATTCCCAGCTACAAGCTGGGCCCACACTTCTTGGGTCCATTCGAGGTCTTGGGACAAATTAATCCTGTGGCCTATAAACTCCGGCTCCCTTCTATGCGAATCCTGAATTCCTTCCATGTCTCCCTATTGAAACCTGTAGTCCTTAATTGCTTCTCTCGGAAAGTCGCCTCCTCCCCCCCTGAAGCGGAGGCCTCCAATGTGTTTGCAGTCAAGGAGATTCTGGCCATGAAAACTATCAGAGGGAGGCGACACTTTCTGATCGACTGGGAAGGATTCGGGCCGGAGGAGAGATCCTGGTAGCCGGAGGACAACATCTTGGACCGGGACCTAGTACAAAGATTTCTTCGTTCCAGAAAGAGGGGGAGGCTTAATGGGGGGGGGGGGGGGGGGTTACTGTCATGGCTGGTCCCGCGCCCCGCAGGTCGGGTTGCGGGCGCAGCCGTGGCTCCTCTGTCTCCCCTGCTTCGGGGGCAAGTGGCACCGCGGTCCGCATGTCGGGCCGCGAGCTCACTCTCTCCCCCGTGTGTACTAGCTTACCCAGCCATGCTCCAGTCTCCTCTCACTCCTCGGCCGGCTGCTGTGCGCGCTACCGCCCTCTAGGGTGTGCGAGCGGCAGCCCTCTGAGATTTAAAGGGACAGCGCGCCGGTAATTGGCTATTTGCCGGCCACTGACCATATATAACGGTACCGCCCCTGACTTTTCCTTGCCGGATCTGTGTGTGCCCTGTGCTGTAGAGAAAGCGTTCCTAGTGCGTTCCTGACCTATCCGTGTTTCCGACCTCCTGCTATGTCCCCCGACCACGAACCTCTGCCGCCTGTCCTGACCTTATTTCATGTCCATGAGTACGTCCTCGTCTCACGATTCGGTACCACGCTCGCCCTTGGCTGCCACTGCAAGCAAGTCACGCCAGTTGAAGCGACCTGGTAGTTTCCCGCCGCAGCAAGTCCATCCCGCTTTGCGGTGGGCTATGGTGAATACCGGGTGCTACTTTGACTCCGCTCCCTGGTGTGGCTTACACCATCGCTTGCGGTGGTCCAGAGGATCCACTACCACCTGTTGTTACACTTTGCAATATGTGTCCATTAACAGTGTCCTACCTATTCCTAGATATCCCTTCTTGTATGGGCTGCATCAGCTCCTCAAGTCGCTATAGTTAGACCTGTACAATCTCTCCTGATAGGCTGCCGTGCTGGTTGCTATAGCTACAGACCTGGCTTCTACTGCAGCCTAGTAGAAGCCAGTAAACACACCCCTGAATTCAAAATGAAACCAAAAACACTGGACTGAGGTGAGATGAATCAATGTAGTGAGACAACCCGTTTAAATTTAAAACCTATCCTGGTAAAATGTCAGTTACATAGTAATGTTGAAAAAAGACAGTGTCTCTCCCGATAGGCTTCTAACACTGGTCGCTATAGCTACAGACCTGATGTCCTCAGCAGCTCGTCACTGCAGGCCAGTAGAAGCCAGTAAATTCAAAAATGAAACTGTGAAAACAGAACTGAGGTATGATGAATCAGTGTAGTGAGACAACCCCTTTAAGTGTCGGAGCATTTGGGATTATTATATGTGTTTTTTGTATTCGTTCACAGTAAGTTTTTTCATAAACTGCCAAGATAAATCGGCAAAAACATGATTTATAACGTTTTCAGTAGCCACTCTATTAACCAACAAATGTCAAGTTATTAACCATGTATAATTCAGATTGAATACAATTAAATTGTGTTCTTCTCATTTGTTTTCGTGGATCCTCCACTATTGGAGTAAGTTGATTATAGCATTTCTTCAGCCTTCTTTGTGTTCCTGCAGGGGGTTCAGTAATACAGAAACACTATGCAGTGAATACAAATATTACTGTGAGCAGTGTCGAAGCAAACAGGAAGGACAGAAGAGGTAAGTAAACACAGGATTTTTTTCTCTTTTTTTGGAGGGAAGCGGGGAGAGATATATGGATGACCTTGCTCCACTGACTGACAACTGAAAGTCGTAGCTTTTAATAAATTAGGTTCTATTTCTGAGAAGTTTTGATGGGCATGTCTTTGTATCGGCAGATTCTTTAATCTATTGGCCAACCTGGAGACTGGTTCTTTGAAGGGGTGTTCCGTTGGGCCATGATTAAAAATAGAAGGGAAGACATACTTACCTCCCAGATGCTCCGGTTCACTCTGGTGCGTTCAACCAGGAAGTAAGCCGTGAACGTCCATCGTTCACGTGACATCTCCAGCCAATCACAGGCCACAATGTCACCTGCACATGACCTCTGTGGCCTGTGATTGGCTGGAGATGTCACGTGAACTAAAGGGTCACAGCTATAGCCAGGATGAACGCACCGGGAGTGAACGGGAGCATCCGGGTGGTAAGTATGAGTCTTCTCTTCTATTTTCACTCATATAAACAAGCATCGATCAGTCCTAAAACGCCCCTTGAAAGGGGTTGTCTCACTACAAAGAATAGCTTTCAAAATGTAGGGAACACTAAATGAAGACATTTTCCAAATATATTGCTTTGTTCATCTTTTTTTTGTTAAGGAGCTACAAATGATTTTATCACCTTCTGAGGGCTCTCAGGTTTCCCAAGTGACCGACCTGTGAACTCCTTCCCTGCTGTTTGTTCTGATAGCAGGGAGTGATGTCATCACACAGGTCGGGGACGGCAGTGTGAGAGCTTGTGTGTTAACTGGTGTGTTAACTGATCTTTCAGACAAAGGACAGTAATTACTCTACTGTTTACATTAGCTCAGAAGATTCTCTGGACCTCAGAGAAGGTAATTTATTTAATCTAGACTAATAAACAGAGAAATCTGAATACACAGAGCTCTCATATGCTAATTACAGACAGCTTGACCAGGAAGTGACAGAGCAAAGCAGCATTCTTTCATTCGTGCATCCTATAATACTTGGAGATGAGACAATCCCTTTAAGTTTTCAGAACACACTAGTAGAGAATTTGGATATAGGTTTTCTAAACAAGGACACCCAGTTTACAACATTTAGAAATAAATGCACAGAGCTTAAATTAGGCTGGAGATCAGGGAAATTGCTGATTTTATAAGGGAGGTCTTGTGTACTCAAGCAGGAGTTACGACCTCCCCTATAAAATTAGAATCCCAGATGCCGATTAATATTTATGTACCTTTTGTTAGGTAAGCTCTCCCCATAGAACATGCACAAAAAGGCACTTTCCCCTTTCTTTTTTAAACCTTATTTTGTCTCCTGTAAGTGGAAAACCCCACATATCTTTATGGTAGTATGGTTATGTACAAAGTCTGGTTGGTCTCTACTGAAGATTCAAAAGTCAGGCTTTATAGTCCTATGAATACTTAAAGAGAGAGCTGGTGAGAGCTGCAATGTGCACTGTATCCTCCACACGTTCAGGTCTAGTAATACGAGATCTGCTTTAACCTCCTCCACAATAGACTTGCTGATTGCTAGGGTTGAGGTGATCTGCATATAAGGTAAGTGTTGTCTACAAGTAAAGTCACAAGACGTATCCTAGCCTGTCCTTGAACAGTCTCTCAATGAGTAGAGAGTTTGTGGTAGCACCCAAATATCCAGGATAGAATGCAGACTTAAAGGGGTTTTCTCAAAGGCAGAGGTAAGTATAGATTATCTATCCAAGGAGTAAGAGCATTGCATCCTTTTAAAATACAAAAAACTTTATTAAAGAATATTTAAAAAGAGACAAAGGATTACTCCGAATAGAACAAAACCACAGGCACTATGTAAATAATTGTATTTTAGATACATATAATTTCATAGTAAATTGCATAGGATGTGTTCAAAGCACAAATAACCTCATATCAAAGAGAAATCACAGTGGACAGGATACCCGATGCGCGTTTCGAATTCAGAGGAAGAAGTGATTCTGCGAAATGCCCGTCCAGTTACACCAGGCAACTTTTTCTTGAGTAGGTGTGTAATGTACATTTTGTCACTGGCCACTGTGATTTTTCTTTGATGTGAGGTTATTTGTGCTTTACATACATATTTTCCAATGTGCTCTGTACATGTATCTAAAATGCCAAAGTGAAACAAAGACAGTCCTTAGTATTCAAATTTTCTTTATATATTATATCATATATCCAATTTTGCTCACGACTCTCCAGGCCTTAACAAGTATAGAACAATAATAAAAGTAAAACCTGTGATATGTTTTCTTGGAACTTCAAGAAAGTTTCTCCATGTCAAAATAGAATCCAAAGTATGGAAATGTAGCAGACCAAGTTTTCATCGACCGCCACGAGAACAACCTGGCGCCCATTGGTGATGTTTCGGAGGTTGACTCCTTCCTCAAACCAGCGTCATAGGCTGTGTTCCGTCTGGAAGTGTGTTACAATGGGGGGTAGGCACTATTTATACGTATCGTGTTAAATAGAGCTAATGTTATTAAACATATTAAAACATACATCTAATGTTCCCGAAAGCTAAACACCTAACAGAAACGCTTTGAGGCTGAACATTTCATTCATTCCCTTAGGGACCAATGAATCTAACCTATGTATCCAGTATGCTTTGTGTTACGTACCCGGTTGCTTCAACACGAAGCATACTGGATACATAGGTTAGATTCATTGGTCCCTAAGGGAATGAATGAAATGTTCAGCCTCATAGCGTTTTTGTAAGTTGTTTAGCTTTTGGGACCATTAGATGTATGTTTTAACATGTTTAATAACATTAGCTCTATTTAACACGATACGTATAAATAGTGTCTACCTCCTATTGAAGTACACTTCCAGACGGAACACGGCCTATGACGCGGGTTTGAGGAACGAGGAGTCAACCTCCGAAACGTCACCGATGGGCGCCAGGTTGTTCCCGTGGTGGTCGATGAAAACTTGGTCTGCTACATTTCCATACTTTGGATAACAGTAATAAAGAAATTTTCTATTTTGACATGGAGAGATTTTCCTGAAGTTCCAAGAAAACATATCACAGGTTTTACTTTTATTATTGTTCTATACTTGTTAAGGCCCGGAGAGTTGTGGGCAATGTAACAATTGGATATATGATATAATATATAAAGAAAATTTGAATACTCAGGACTGTCTTTGTTTCACTTTGGATTTATAAGGGGTTAAGGAGAAAGCCCCCTAAAACAGTCCTTTTCTGTGACTCCTACAAACCTAGGTCAAGTCTATTATTTATGTATCTAAAATCCCATTAGGCTATGTTCACACGGCTTAATTGCGGGACGTAATTACGCCCCGCAATTACGCCGTGTGGGCGGGGCGGGAGCGGGGGAGTGAGCGGGGGGCCGGCACTTCGCCGGCCCATAGACAATCACTGCTAGCGGCGCGTATACGCCGCTAGAAAGTGACATGTCAATTATCTACCCGACCGGCGGGAGAGGAGACGTAATCCATAGTTCTCTATGAGAACTGTGAATTACCGTAATGAATGGGCCGTTTTCGGCCCGTAATTGGCGCACTTCGGCGCGTAATTACGGACCGAAATACGGCCCATTTTAAGCCGTGTGAACATAGCCTTATTGACATAGTGCCTGTGGGTTTGTTGTATTCTGGTTCATCCTTTGTGTCTTTTTAAATATTTCTTAATAAAGTTTTTGGTATTTTAAAAGGATGTATTGCCCCTATTCTTTAGCTATATAATGTATTTGGTCGTTGTCCTATATTTGTATTAGAGGAGGTTGTTTGTTATCATAAGCTTAGCCTGTGAATAGTGCTTGATATTATGTGTTTCTGAATGGTAATAAATACTATTACTAAATACATTGCTGTTCTGATTTTATTTAGGAGATAGGGGAGGTCTTATCTACTGCTTGAGTACACAAGCTTTCCTAAATTACCATCTCTCTGCTCTCACTACTCCAGCTGCCCTGTCTGACCATGGTGACTCACTCCCTGCTGAGGGTTCTCTCCAGCTCAGGAGCTTGTGTAGCTGTGTTGCTGACGAGTTTAACCATGTAGAGGTGTGTCGCTTTGTGCACTAGAATTTACAAATCTTCTGCACTTATGAGTTTGTAACAGCATTAGCTATCAACTAGGAAAAGCAAAGCTGACATGCTCATCACTGCTATAGAACCAGTGAGAGCCTGAAGCTGGCTGTGAAGAGCAGGCTCTGTAAAACATCATGGTGAGAACACCTCTTTAAGGGATTAGAGGCCCGACCCGTTAGTCTTCGGGGAAGAGATTCCGAGGTTGTTAAAACCATATCTGTGGGATAAGTGGGTGCAAAGTCCCAAACATGTTGTAAAAGGCTCAGTATGGAGGACAATGAGGGCGTTGGACCAAGAGTAGCACCCTTGAGAAGGATCATTTGGGCGTACACTCTCTGCTGCTGCTGGGAAGCTGGTAACATTGTGGGGCATTAAGGATGTCCAAGGGATAAGGCAACAGTGTCTCCAAGGAAACTTGTGCTAGAGATGGGAGGCATCTGCCTGCAGCATGAGTCCAGAGTTGAAGGTTGCATGGGCAGCAGATAGGCTTTGTTCTCTGTGCAGGGAGAGTAAAGAGCAAAGAATTGTTCAATGTCTCCCAAAAGGAGGGGATGTCTCCATGAGATTTTTTGAACTTGCCAGGGAGTACAATATTAAAACAAAAGAGTAAAAACAGCAAGGAGCACAACCCTCCTATAAGACGCGGCTACTCCCCCAGTGTATACTTGTGTGCATGACAGCTGGTTGTATTGTTCCTCCGGGGCACAGTTCATGTAGTGCTACTTGGTTCACAGAAATGTGTTTGCCATTAGCCATCATTCTGATTATGTATGCTCCTCTGTGCTACAGGTTTATGTTGTTCTCTTTATTTATCGGAGATTGCTAACCATTCATTTTATTGTCTACCACTACATAGTTCACATTTTGACCTCTAAGTAGACCAGCCGTTTCTTGTGTCTCCACTTCACAGTAGGGAGTGTATTACAGTACTGTACTTGTACTTGATACTTCAGGAGGATTAAATTCTCTCTCTCAATTTCTTTTCACGTTTTGTGTCATTGACCTTACCTCTTGCCAAATAGCGAGACGGAGTAATCCCATGAAGTGCTTGCTAAATGTGTTTTAAATCTGTTGGCAGGATGAGAGTAAAGAAGTTGCCTATGATATTAGCCCTGCACTTGAAAAGGTTTAAATACATGGACCAGCTGCACCGATATACCAAACTTTCCTATCGCGTGGTATTTCCACTTGAACTACGGCTCTTCAACACTTCCGGGGATGCCACTAACCCTGACCGAATGTATGACCTCGTAGCAGTGGTTGTTCACTGTGGCAGGTGGGTAAATGTCAGGATATGTACAGTATATAATGAACAGAGCCCTATGACGTGAATGATAAGACTGTGATTTTTATTTTCAACCATAATTTAAAACAAAACACAGAATCGGATGATTAAAGGGGTATTCTTCCCATAATGATTGGCTTTAAAGATGTAGGGAAAAGTACGTAAAGACTCTCACCAAATGTTCCCATTCTGGTTTCAGATCTATGGGAGATCTTATCTTCTGCTTGTATACACAAGCTTCCCCAGGTTATCGACCATCTCTCATTGCTTCAGCCACCCTGTCCGATCATGTTGAGGTCACTCCCTGCTGTGTCTTATCAGCCGTACAGGAGTTTATCTAAGTTGCTCAAAAAACACTCCAGTTCTTAGGGGCTTGTTCACAGTTCAATGGCTGAACTAAAATGAACCCAGAAGCTAGCAACGCTGGTTTTTATGCTAACTGGGAAAAAGATCACAGGTGCAGCTAATTGCTTGAGCAAGATGAAAAACTGCACACCAACTTAACACCTATTAACACCAGCATGCAGAAAAGCTGCAGTATAATGCATGGGGAGATTGCACAAATGCAAAACTACCAATAAAACAACCACTCACACGACTTCAGGGCATGAGGGGGGTGGTTGCTGGTACTACAATTGCATATAATAAGGCGATACAAAAGTGTGCCATAAATATAGATATGTGTGGTACACCATGCCAACCTATTAGTGACACCCATACTGTACTATTAGATTAGGCGGGCTGCCCAGCATTTTCTAAGTGTCCGATCTAAGTTTATCTAAGTTGCTGACAGACTTTTACAGCCCTGTAGCTCTCTGCCTTTCCTCTTTGTACTCGTCTATTAGACATGCCTGTAACAGGCTCAGCTAGGAATACCACAACTGATATGCCAATCACTGCTGTAGACCCACCCACAGCCTGTCTAGGAAGTGGGAGTCTGAAGCTGGCTGTGGCTCTGTGAAATAGCATGGGGAGAACGCCCCTTTAAGACAAATCATGGTTTCTTTTTCACTAATCCTGGACAGGATTGTAATGATTAGGGAAAGCGGGTTAGTTACTGTATGATTGGCTCATACTTACAAGTCAGGTTGATGAATTCATTTATAAGGAATTCAACTGTTAAGGAGTATATGTTGTTTGAAGAAGCTTTTCTTCCTTAGATTTTTCTTCTTAGATGCCACGAAGTCAAAGTGGGTCACGTGACTGTTTAGTCCATAAAGTTACTCTATGGGAATCATTACGATAACATTTTTAGTAGGGACCTAAAGCATTGGTATCAGAGGCACAGAAGCAGAATTTTTAATATATGTGTATTAGAGAATTATATTCTTTTTATTTAACAAGTATATAATAGGAAATCATGCAAAGTGGAAAACCCTTTAAGTCATTCAAGGGTCTTGGGTTTGAAAAGGTTGATATCAAATGGTAGAATGCTAAAAGCAGTCACAGGCATATCTTCATTCTGGTCTCCGATCTCGCCGGACAGATACTCTCCTGTACCGCACTTCCATGATCAGACGCCACCGGTCTCTTTGCTAAATAATCAAGGAAGTGGGTGCTTTGCCCTGCCCAGAGATGTTATGACTTTGGCCTTCCTGATAATACTTTACATTTTACATAATGGCTCCCAGTCACTTATGTTGCTATGTCTCCTGATTATGTGGTCCTTGACAATGTTCAACAGTTTCTGTTACTGTAGAATGATATACCATTTGTCATCATTTATGTCTTTATTTAAAAATATTTGAATAAACATACAGTTAAAAAAAAAAAAGAATGCTAAAAGCAGGGAAATAACTTTATTTTTTTCCATTTTGCACAGTGGCCCAAACCGTGGACACTACATCACCATTGTAAAGAGTCATGGATTCTGGCTGCTGTTTGATGATGACATTGTAGAGGTAGGTTGGTTGTTCTTTTTTTTTTTTTTTTTTTAAATACCATTTTCTAGATCTCTAATCATACATTACTATTCCAGTTATAAGAACTGCGAATATTAATTACTGGTTAACATCGCTCTTATAGTCTTGGTTTCATATTTGACATGCAATTCTTTTCAAGACGGACCCGAGCGGCACTTTTGAAACACGCAGCGGCGATCTCTCATGTGAACGCCGCTGCATCTTCCTAATAGCGAGCAGTGATAAAGTCCGTGTGAACAAGCCCTAAGGGTATGTTCACACGGCATGTTCACACAGTGTGTACATACGTTTTATAGATGTGTGTTTGGATCCTTGTTTCGGACCCCAAATGGGCCTAAACACGCATCTAGCAATTAGCAGTGTGATTTTATATTGCTTTCACTCGTCTGAACGCCGATGCGTGTTTTTCATTGATCGCCAGTGTGTGTTTACTTGCGTCTTTTGGATTCGTTCAAAGAATTGAAATTTCAATTCTTGATCTGAAAGACGCAACAGACGCCCTATTTAAAACTATAGGGTGCGATCCTGTTGCATCCAAACACACACCTGCGTGTTGGATGCGTTTTGGATCCAATTGACGCAGCGCTTTTGGATGCAATTTTCGGATCCAAAATGCCGTGTCAGCATACCCTAACAAATCGCTTACACTTTTCAGGCTGAACACTAGCCCTTACTCATAGCATAATTGGTTACAGTTAGTGACGTAATCTATACTAAACATTGACCAATAACAAGACGTTATACAAAACATATGGTCAATTAATATAAAGTCAAACCACTAAAATGTAAAATAAATGTCTTCTGTTTAGTCCTAGAGGCTGGCGAGTTAAGACAAAAACATAAGCTTCTCGATTTAAGAGTTTTCTAGGATGGTCGCCGCCTCTGGTTGGAGGAGAAACTTATTCGGGACCCTGCCTTTTAAATCCAGCAACACTGCCCGCGTGAATTTTATTTGGAATTGATCACATGTTTTGCATAATGTCTTTTGATTGGTCAGTGTTTAGTATATATTACATCACTAATTGTAACCAATTTTGTTATGAGAAAGGGCTAGTGTTGAGCCTGAAACGCGTAAGCTATTCCTTTGTCTGTGTGTATCTTTATGCATCTGTTTATCCACAAAGCCTCAAGATTTTATTGGAAATGCTGGATTTTCTCTACATTTGCTTTACTGATCGCATGTGGGTTGAAGTTCATACACCCGTCTGTGTATCTCAAACTGATTAAGCAGGTGAGCTGGACTCCTCACTTTTTGTTCTAGAGAAAACAGACTCCATATTGTTTTGACGTCTAGGCCCGAAAAACATGAGCTTGTCGGTGATGTCACAGTTTCTCCGTCATCCTGGTACAGCCATTGGCGGCCATGGTTTTGTCTGCATGTGGCTTCTGCACCATGGGACCCTGGCCGCAAAAGAAAATTATATGGCTAATCCCAGCTGCTGCTCCTTGAACTGATTTCACACTCTTGCAGCTGTAATAGAAAGTACTTGCATCATGTAAAAAGCAAGGAACATGTGAGCACTGCTGCAATGGACAGTGACTCATAGATGGCAATGTTAATTTTTTTGGGGGGTTATGCGTTTCAGTACTGTACAGGTGCTTTCATCACAACTTTTTATAGTTCAGATTCCACCACTTTTAGCTATTGCTGGTTTAAGTAGTAAAATACAATAGCAGTAAAAACATGCAAATCATGTAGTAGGTTTAAAAAAAAAAACAAAAAACCCCGCAGTTGTGAGATAAGTAATATGGTACTGCCATCATGTGGGATGAAGAAGAAAAGAAAATCCAGTTAGTAGAAGGATAAAAATAAACAGAAGAAAATAACAGTGGATCATAGAGTTCGGAGATTGAAGGACAGTAAAAAGGCTAAAGGAATTTACTTATAATAAAAACTTTCGAATGAATTGGGGTATGTTTACATGGTGTCTTCTCAGTCAGTACCTTGGGGCGTAATTGCACTGCAAGACGCCCTAAAGCAGTGTTTCTCAACTCCAGTCCTCAAGACCCACCAACAGGTCATGTTTTCAGGATTTCCTCAGTATGGCACAGGTGATGTAATTGTCAGTGCTTTCTGTGGGAGATCCTGAAAACACGACCTGTTGGGCAATGTTCACACGGCTTATTGCCGACGTAATTGCGGGGACGGATTTCGCCCGCAATTACGCCAGCAGCCGTGCAGCGGGGCGGGGGGCCGGCAGTTTGCCGGCCCCATACACACTCATTATTCGCGGCGCATACACGCCGTAAATAATGTGCATGTCACTTTCTCCCCCCTCGGCGTATTGTGCGAGCGGAGAGAAGAGACAGAATCCATAGTTCTCTATGAGAACTGTGGATTACCGTAATGACAGGGACGGATTCCATCCGTACTGCAGCGCAAATACGGCGCGCAGTACGGCTGGAATCAGTCTCGGAATAAGCCGTGTGAACGGCCCCTTGGTGGGTCTTGCGGACTGGAGTTGAGAAACACTGCCCTAAAGTATGAACTGTAAGTACGTGCTGTAACTATGGTAATCATAGCTCTCATTGGATTACCCTCCATTTTCCCAGGCGCGTACTGCACGCAGAGAGAAAAAAGTGACATGTCACTTCTTCCCGGCACATAATAATGAAAGTGAATGGTGCCGGCTCTACAGCGTTTTTACAAGTACACGCTGGCCATACCCTTAGAAATGTAACTTCATTGAGGGTATAAAATGTAACCTATTATGCAGTGCGAATACCTAGAATGCTTGAGACTTAATACTATGAATGTAAGCATTTTAGCATGTAATTTCAAGCTTCTATAACTAACATTCAAATATGCCGCCATGTTGTACAGTTCTGCATCTAAATTAAAGGAATTGAGAAAAACAAACCGCTTTTGGGGCTCCATTAAAATAAAAAGCCTATACCTGTGTTCCCCCGGATCTAGGATCGCATCCATACAGTCTTCTGTTGTCATTCTTGTACGTCCGAATGGGGACGTCACCGCTGCAGTGGTCGCGTCATATCGCCGCGCAGAGCTGTGCATTTCTAAACAGTGTTGTAAATGAGTGTCGAGTGACCACTGCAGCCAGTCAGCGGTTGTAGCCGTGATGTCTCCATTAAGAAGTACAAGAATGAAGACGGAAGAGCGGAGAGATGAAGCACTGGAACTTGAGGAAGTAGATATTTTTTATTTTAATGAGCTGAATGAATGTTAGTTTTTCTCAAGAGGGTGATAACCCCTTTTAAGAGGACTTATCACCTTCAGAGAAACCTCATGAAGTAACAGAAGACTAAAATACCAACAGTTTCTCAAATATGCTTTATTATGAAACCCAAAGCATTCACCTGTAATTCAGTTTTTAAAAAAAAAAAAAAAGCGCTGGCTTTAAGGCAGCTCTAAAGTCGGCAAATGACAGCTTGATGTATGACCATGTTAACGGTTGTATCAAATCTCCTGCTTATGAGCTGAGAGAGCCCACTGTACAGGGGGGAGCCTGTAAGTCTACATCATGTTTACATTAGCTGCTGTGTACTGTAATATACACTCACCGGCCACTTTATTAGGTACACCTGTCCAACTGCTCGTTAACACTTAATTTCTAATCAGCCAATCACATGGCGGCAACTCAGTGCATTTAGGCATGTAGACATGGTCAAGACAATCTCCTGCAGTTCAAACCGAGCATCAGTATGGGGAAGAAAGGTGATTTGAGTGCCTTTGAACGTGTCATGGTTGTTGGTGCCAGAAGGGCTGGTCTGAGTATTTCAGAAACTGCTGATCTCCTGGGATTTTCACGCACAACCATCTCTAGGGTTTACAGAGAATGGTCCGAAAAAGAAAAAACATCCAGTGAGCGGCAGTCCTGTGGGCGGAAATGCCTTGTTGATGCCAGAGGTCAAAGGAGAATGGGCAGACTGGTTCGAGCTGATAGAAAGGCAACAGTGACTCAAATAGCCACCCGTTACAACCAAGGTAGGCAGAAGAGCATCTCTGAACGCACAGTACGGCGAACTTTGAGGCAGATGGGCTACAGCAGCAGAAGACCACACCGGGTGCCACTCCTTTCAGCTAAGAACAGGAAACTGAGGCTCCAATTTGCCCAAGCTCATCGAAATTGGACAGTAGCAAGATTGGAAAAACATTGCCTGGTCTGATGAGTCTCGATTTCTGCTGCGACATTCGGATGGTAGGGTCAGAATTTGGCGTCAACAACATGAAAGCATGGATCCATCCTGCCTTGTATCAACGGTTCAGGCTGGTGGTGGTGGTGTCATGGTGTGGGGAATATTTTCTTGGCACTCTTTGGGCCCCTTGGTACCAATTGAGCATCGTTGCAACACCTTATTGAATCTATGCCACGAAGAATTGAGGCAGTTCTGAAGGCAAAAGGGGGTCCAACCCGTTACTAGCATGGTGTACCTAATAAAGTGGCCGGTGAGTGTAGATGACTGTGTTCTATGGATGAAGAGGCTGAAGCAACACTGTCTTCAGTGTGCTGTGCCTGTTGTACTGTATGTAATGAGAGACTCAGCTTACCATGTACAAGCAACTATGCCCTCAGCTCCTCCTGCACAGTTTATGAATGATCAGATTCTCCTGAGTTACAAAGTGAAAGTAAAACCTGGTCCCCTGTAAAACTGAGGGAAATCCTCTGATTTGCTAATGACATGAATGTCAGAAAAGTCTTATACTTTCATCTACTATCAATTTTTGTGTTTGTGGAGGTGATAGGTGCTCTTTAAGTTCATTAGTGTCAAATTATATTTCCAAGAAGTGTATTGCATACCTTGTTGTTATAACATTACTAGGCATTTGTACTAATTTCATGCTTTTATTGCAGATCATTCATAAAGCTACGTCTTCACGACAGTAATTCACTGTCGAATATTTAAGCAGATTCTGTATTTAGAATCTGCAGAAATCAAACTGTAAATCATCTCCATAGACCTCAATAGAAAATCCGACCGGTAGTCTACACCGTTAGGATTTTCTGAGGTCGGGATTCAAAACTTGCGGTTTTGAAAGGCATCTTAGAACATGTTCTATAATCCTCCGTATTTCACTTGAAAATGGCAAATAATAATACTGTTTAATTGAATGGGACGGCAAAAAAAATGCAGCAAAAAGGTGCAAAAAATGAGTGTAGAATACTGGGCGGATTCTAATTAGAGTCCAACAAGTATTTTGTCCTCTGCCGTGTGGATGGAGCCTAAGGTTGTTTGTTTCGCTCCTGTAGAAACATTGGCATTTTCATTCTGACTTTATTCTCATTTTGGAGAATACAGTGCCTTGCAAAAGTATTCGGTCCCCTTGAACCTTTTTCAACCTTTTGCCACATTTCAGGCTTCAAACATAAAGATATAAAATTTAAATTTTTTTTGTGACGAATCAACAACAATTGGGACACCATTGTGAAGTAGAACGAAGTTTATTGGATATTTTAAACTTTTGTAAAAAAAACAAAACTGAAAAGTGGGGTGTGCAAAATCATTCGGCCCTCTTAAGTTAATACTTTTAGCACCACCTTTTGCTGCGATTACAGCAGCAAGTTGCTTGGGGTATGTCTCTATCAGTTTTGCACATCGAGAGCCTGAAATTCTTGCCCATTCTTCGTTGGAAAACAGCTGGAGCTCAGTGAGGTTGGATGGAGAGCGTTTGTGAACAGCTGGAGCTCAGTGAGATTGGATGGAGAGCGTTTATGAACAGCAGTTTTCAGCTCTTTCCACAGATTCTCGATTGGATTCAGGTCTGGACTTTGACTTGGCCATTCTAAGGCAATGTTCACACGGTGTAATTGCGTGTGCAATTACGCCGGCAGCCCGATGGCCCCATAGACATGCATTATTCTCGACGCGTATACGGCGTGAATAATTGACGTCACTAATCTCCCCGCTCGGCGTATTGTCCGAGCGGGGAGAGGAGACGTAATCCATAGTTCTCTATGACTGGGACGTATTTCAGTCCGTAATTCGCGCCATAATACGTCCCAGAATAAGCCGTGTGAACATAGCCTAACACCTGGATAAGTTTTGTTGTGAACCATTCCATTGTAGATTTTGCTTTATGTTTGAGATCATTGTCTTGTTGGAAGATAAATCTCCGTCCCAGTCTCAGGTCTTTTGCAGAATCCAACAGGTTTTCTTCCAGAATGGTCCTGTATTTGGTTCCATCCATCTTCCCATCAATTTTAACCATCTTCCCTGTCCCTCCTGAAGAAAAGCCCAAACCATGATGCTGCCACCACCATGTGTGACAGTGGGGATGGTGTGTTCAGGGAGATGAGCTGTGTTGCTTTTACGCCAAACATATGGTTTTGCATTGTGGCCAAAAAGTTGGATTTTGGTTCCATCGGAGCAGAGCCCCTTCTTCCACATGTTTGGTGTCTCCCAAATGGCTTGTGGCAAACTTTAAACAAGACTTTTTATGGATATCTTTGAGAAATGGCTTCCTTCTTGCCTCTCCCATAAAGGCCAGATTTGTGCAGTGTACGACTGATTGTTGTCCTATGGACTCTCCCCCCTCTGCTGTAGATCTCTGCAGTTCATCCAGAGGGATCATGGGCCTCTTGGCTGCATCTCTGCTCAGTCTTCTCCTTGTTTGAGATGAAAGTTTAGAGGGACGGCCGGGTCTTGGTAGATTTTCAGTGGTCTGATACTCCTTCCATTTCATTATGATCGCTTGCACAGTGCTCCTTGGGATGTTTAAAGTTTGGGAAATCTTTTTGTATCCAAATCTGGCTTCAAACTTCTCCACAACAGTATCACGGACCTGCCTGGTGTGTTCCTTGGTCTTCATGATGCTCTCTGCACTTTAAGCAGAACCCTGAGACTATCACAGAGCAGGTGCATCTATACGGAGACTTGATTACACACAGGTGGATTATATTTATCATCATCAGTCATTTAGGACAACATTGGATCATTCAGAGATCCTCACTGAACTTCTGGAGTGAGTTTGCCGCACTGAAAGTAAAGGGGCCGAATAATATTGCACGCCCCACTTTTCAGTCCCACTTGTTGTTAATTCTTCACAAAAAAATTTAAATTTTATATCTTTGTTTGAAGCCTGAAATGTGGCAAAAGGTTGAAAAGTTCAAGGGGGCCGAATACTTTCACAAGGCACTGTATGTAGAAAGAAAAAACATTAAACACAGGTTTTGAGGGTTTTAATATTGTTCTAAACTATTTTAATGCCTTTTTTTTTTCTCTTCGGCAACAGAAAATTGACGCCCAAGCCATTGAAGAGTTCTACGGTTTAACATCAGACATTTCCAAAAACTCAGAGTCAGGATATATCCTGTTCTACCAATCAAGAGACTGAACCCCATGACGGGGTAAAATGAATTCCTGTTTGTGAGGACGGGTGATCTGTTGGACAGTGAATGAGGGATCAAAGTCCTATGTTAAGTGCAGAGGAGACGCTCATAACTGCTGCCGCAAATACCTGCTTTCTATTCCTGGATGGACTTTTTTATTTTCAACTCTTATTGTTATCAGTCGCACAAAGCAGATATACAGTCGGTCTTCTCATAACCTGGTGTAGGTGTTTCCATCACCCAGAAAAAGTCTAAACCTTCCAAAGTTTTTGTAGGCTGAAAAAAAAAAAATTTGTATACTGAAGAGACCCAATGAGTGTAATGAGTCTCCAAATCCCAAGCTAAGAAGATAGCACTTTGTAAGACAGAGGACAGCTGTGGTTTGGTGCTCAGTTCATTCGGAATCGAAAATTTAAAAATGTGATATTGATAACAAAGAATCATTGTTTTATATCACATGTAACCACGACTGTACCTGCACCGTCTCTGGTGATTCCTACCTTCCATATATTTTTTTTTTCTCGCTGTAACACTCCTTGTAGTGAGTGTTAAGAGGCTGCTGTTCTGCACACTAAATAATGGGATCACGTGTTATTTTTTATTTTTGTTATTTAATTTTTCTTTCAATATTTTTTGGAATTTTAGCACCTTTTTAATTGTTTAAGTTGTCCTCTGAAAATACTACTGCAGAGATGGACATAGACTGACAAGAGTGCAAAACTGTTTAAGGGTTTCTGCCTGCAATCATGAACTCCTTTCAGGATTTTTCAGGATCTAGTTACAAAGGCGTCAAGGTGGTTTTTCAGGAGATTTATCCAGTATTGTCAGTTGTGCTTCTGTCATTTGGTCCTGAAAAATGTTTACTGCTGGATTCCAGAGTCCTTGCTCTCTAGGCTTTTTGCAATGCTGTCCATGAACCTCAGTTATACAAGAGAGGTGTTGAAGGTTTATAGTGTACAATCCCATAAATAAAGTAACCCATTTATCCTTACCTGGAGTAGGGTTTAACCTTTCGGACAGTTAACATTGTCTTTGCCATGTCTATTAACTGTTATATGTTATGCTGCTTTAGAAAATTACTTGGACTGCTATAACATTAAGTGATTATAATCATGGCACAGGAACGGACTGAAAACAGGGGTTTTCTCCACTCCCCCTACTGCAAAGTCAACAATAAAAATAGTACCAGTCCAAATATATGCAAAACTTGCTTTATATCAATTTCCAAATACCCATATAGCTTTAGGGGTTTTTTCAAAATATTTTACAGCAAATATAAAAACCTGTGATCCATGAAGCGCAGTTCCTCACTTGTATAACATTAGCGCGATATGCAATGTTCGTCCATACTTAGATACAATGGCGCAGAGAGAGTGGTTGCATGTGAGGCGCTCGGACGTTCACTACAGACACAAGCAACCACTCTCTCCGCGCCATTGTAGCCAAGTATGGACGAACATTGCATATTGCGCTAATGTTATACAAGTGAGGAACTGCGCTTCATGGATCACAGATTTTTATATTTGCTGTAAAATAATTTGAAAAAAAACCCTAAAGCTATATGGGTATTTGAAAATTGATCTAAAGCAAGTTTTGCATATATTTGGACTGGTACTATTTTTACTGTTGACTTCTGTTATGCTGTACAATTGGGGATCCCTACCAAGAGAAGAGAGTGCACTTGTATCAGTCAATTTATTTTATTACTCACAACTTACATTCTGCAGTACATTAGGATCCATTGCATTGTTTTGCACTTAGAGGCTTTCTCAGTACAAAGATTAGCTTTCATCTTAAAAGGACATGTAATTGAAGACTATTTCTAAATATATTTCTTTGCTTATTTTATTTCAGTCATGAGATGTGAGGCATTTTCTGTGCTCTTAGTGCACACAGGTTTCTATGGTTATCTGTTTTACCAGACCACAATGACATAATGACATGTCAATTCTTGGAGTGGATCCAAAAGGCGGATCGGACAGGCGCGATGCAAACACGCATCAGCAATCACTCACGTGAACGCCGATACGCGTTTCACATTGCCAGCAGTGTTAAACACACTGCTCATTGTTAGGCTATGTTCACACGATGCGGAGCATACTGTACGTGCCGCAGTACATCATGTGTCTCGGGAGCTCACGCTAATATGCGCGTATGCCCACAGTGCCGGTAGCCCGCCAGCCCCATTGACATTCATTACTCGTGTCGCGTATTCGCCGCGAATAATTGACATGTCACTTATCTCCCCACGTAAACAATACGATCGTATTGTACGAGCGGGGAGAGGAGGCGTAATCCATAGTTCTCTATGAGAACTATGGATTACCGTCATTTCGGCGCGTATCTCGCCCGTATTAGAGTGCAAAAACTTGGCGAAATGCGCGCCGAAATTACCCGTGTGAACATAGCCTTAGATGCGTCCGTTCAGACGGACCCAGACACGCATCACAAAAGCATATGTTCACACGGACCCAAGACGCCATGTGAACATACTCAACCGCGCCCTTGTGGCAGTTGGCAGTGTTGTGGAGTAGTACTGACTGGGCATGCTCGACCAGATAAGAGAAAAGGCATCAGATGGCCGTAACTACTAGCAACAAGGGAAATGGGTTACATCCACCAGGCTATGTAGGTAATAGAAATGTAAAACACTGCAAATATATGTACCTACAAAAATGAACAAAGTTTGATCTTCTGGCAATATCTATCCAATGGGACATAATTTCTATTGTTTTTCCAACATTCTTCATGGCATTTTTGTAGCATTTTGTATTTTGTTGCTTCTTAATTAGTGTCTTTTTTAGGTCTTTTTCATGCTCTGCAGAGATGCATATGGAGAAAATGGAAGAAAAAGCAAAAACCAAACTCTGATTATACCGTGTAATGTATTTTTGTTTTTAACTGGGGAAAAAATGCCCTCCCTTCAACAAAAAACAAATGCTGGTATGTGGACCTTGCACTAATTTGATATAAAGTCAAAAGTAATATCTAGCCACAACAGTGTTTAAAAAGGGAAAAAAAACACAGATTAAAGTGCAATGTAACACCTCCAAATACTATGGGCGTCATGTATGAAAACTGTTTGGGTGTAAGACTTTTTGTTTCCCATAGCAACCAATCAGAGTTCCACTTTATCAAAGCACTATATGAATGAAAGGGGAGCTCTGATTGGTTGCTATGGGCAACAAAGAAAGTCTTAGTCCTAGATACTTTTCATACATAAAGCCCTATATATGAATCCAGCTCTAATGGTAAAATAAATAAAATTAAAAATTTTTGGCAAATAGTTTTATATCTTCAGTTGATATAGACAGTAAAATCATAGATTAGTAAATTTACATTACTGAGCAAATGTTTTAGAATACCTTCATTTTTCCAGTTCTTTTTTTTATATCGGCACCGTTCTAGTACAGCAGATAACATGAAATGATTCAAAGGTTCAATAGTAAGTTAAAAAACATAAATATGATGTGAATTGTTGACGTCAAAAGCAAAAATAGTGTACATTTTTTATTTTAACCAAAGAGCTTTTTTTCAGGGAATGTATCAAAAACAGCTGCTCTACTGCACAGAAAGCAAATTATGGTTTGAAATCGGGTGCAAATAATCCCTACAGGTGTCTCAACTTTTGGAGCTTACTTTCAAGCCCTCTGATTTATAACCCGTGCTGGAACAGACTGCATTACAACAAACTGGTGTAGGATTTGGAGAGAGCAGAGTGGGGTAGATTTATCAATACTGCCCAACTCTTACGTGGCGTTCATGAGGGGTATTTGTGCCGAAATACATCCTTCAAATACAATAAAAATGTTGTACAAGTACAGCACTCATAGATTGTTGTGTAAAATTGTCATTGTTCATATAATGATTTTACAGTTGTATTCACATACTGTATGTCCATAAAAAGAAGTAATCTGTCCCTTTTTTCAGGCCCTTGCACAACGCCAAATAGAAAATTTAGGCAGAAAGCTGCCTCAGGCCATTGCAAGTTGAAAGTACGCGCCTACAAGCATGTGCTTTCAACAGCGCTTATGAATGCACATTGCGGTGCATACCGGTGTGTGCCACAGTACTCATTGTGAACACCCTTTCAGTGTAAAGTTACACTATACAGCCTTACAATGCCACATGTATCATAGTGTTGATAAATATGACATGTTAGAACTGTCTAGTTGAACGTTACACCTTGGATTCATCTTACCTCAGTCCTGTTTTCTTGGTATCATTTTTGAATTTTGGGCGGTTTACTGGCTACTACAGGTCTGCAGTGACAAACTGCTGAGGACACCAGGTCTGTAGCTATAGCAACCAGGGCTGGCAGCCTATCAGGAGAGATCGGATAGGTCTGTAGCTATAGTGACGGTAGGAGCTTATGCTGCCCATATAAGAAGGGATATCTAGGAATAGGTAGGACACTGCTAATGGGCACATATTGCAAAGTGGCTTGTTTTTGCAAGATCTTTAATATAATAAGCAATCCTTGTAGTGTGACAACACCTTTAAAGGTGTAGGTCTGTCCTACAGAGAAATCGGTGTGATCAGTGCCTCGGAGCTCAACCTCTTCAAGCACAGCTTAATGCAGCAAGAAGTAACCAGACATTTTAGCCTTCTTTTTGCAGGTTTGACAGGTCGTCAGTAGGAAAGCCAGTGCTAAAATTGCAAAATGTCTATTAAAAAAGACTTGCCTGGGCAAGCAGCACCTCAAATGGAGTGATGAATCATAATCTGACATCTTTGGTACATCACACAGAGTATTTGTATGTCATTGAGTGGATAAAAGGATGGCTCCTCAGCGTGCGACTCTCAACTGTTAAATATGGAGGAGGAAGTGTGTTAATATCAGGACTGTGGAGTCGGCAAGCCAAAGGCCCGACTCCGACTCATCAGTTTCCCAAATCTCTGACTTCTCAATTTCCCAAAGCTCCAACTCCTTCCTCATACACGACGCATGTTTAAGTGATAACTTTCCTGTAGTAAAATGGTAACATCAGGCTGTTTATCACCTTATGATACAATAATCAAGCTATTTAGGTAGAACAGAAACAGACAAGCAAAAGGGTAACAATGTTTTGATCTTATGAACACTTGTGCGTAGAGTTGAAGAAAAACTGTATTTGTATCCAAGTCCAGTCTGCACCAACATTGGGAACGTGTAGAAGAGACCTGGGATCAGATTTTGGTCAATATATGCTTGAATCTGATTCGGAGCCCAGAAGGATTCAGGCAGTATTGAAAACCAAAGGTGGATTTCCAAAATACTAACAAAATAATAAAAATTAACATGTAGATTTTTAGGAGCAAAACAGTAACAATGCAGTTACAGGAAAGAATCTGCAGAACTAAGCAGGTGCAAAATACTTGCAAGTCAAATTTATGTATAAGATCGGTAAGATGACGGTAAATAAAATTACAGTAGCCTCATGTACAAAGCTGCAGTGGATGGTGAGGTATGGAGCCTGAAAGTCACAAGTTCAAAACATTGTTACCATTTTGCTTGTCCATGTAAAATAAATTTATTGGATATGACTTTAGAACACAAAAAAATTGTAAACATGCAAAAAACACTGCCAGGAAGAGTTGTGGAGGGCTCTGAATTTGTTCTGAGAAATAGTATCGCCTCCATCAGATCCTGCATACATGACCTCACATGTGGGGCCACCTGTATGAAAACTGTCTAGGTCTAAAACTCACTTTGTTGCCCATAGCAACCAATCAGAGTGCCCCTTTCATTGCATATAGAGCTCTGGGAAAATGAAAGGGGCGCTCTGATTGGTTGTTATGGGCAACAAAGTGAATTTTAGACCTAGACCGTTTTCATACAGGTGGCCCCTGATCTCACTATTTCCAGGCTAGAGAACGGTCTCTCTACATTAACTTGAGTTGGGGGCAAAGCGGTGACCACAGGGGCAACATCTCTAACAATGTCAGGGTATAAAGGAATTGCCTCAGCCACAGTCAGTTTTGATGAATGGTTGAACTCTTCTACTTCTTTGAAAGCAGGTGAAACATTTTGCTGAGATCTGTTTGCCCTGGGAGCAGAATCTTTCCCCCTGGGGCAGCGCTGTGCCTGCTCCATGTAATCAATTACACTCCTCATGTGATGAGGCTGAAGATATGGGAGCAGTAGCACTGGTCAGACCCAATTCATCTTGCTCTTTGCCTCGAACTAACTGGACCAACTAATTATATATTTCGGGAGTCGGTCCATTTTATGACGACTCCGAATCTTGCAAAATAACCTCCGACTCCACAGCCCTGGATAATATGAAGTTCCTTGTTGGATGCAGAGTTGGCTACTGGCACACTGGACAGAAAGGGTTATCACAGCATTTTGATGCGCCTTGCAGTGCCCTCTGGTATACGCCTATTTGATCAGGGGCTCATATTACAACAAGACCATGATAGAAAATATGTTATTTCAGAACTACTTAAAACAGGGGTCCTCAAACTTTAAACAGGGGGCCAGTTCACTGTCTCTCAGACCATTGGAGGGCCGGTATATAGTTTAAAAAAAAAGAAAAACAAACTATGAACAAATTCCTATGCACATATCTTATTTTGAAGTAAAAAAAAACAAAACGGGAACACAATGTTTCAAATGAAGAACAAGTAAAGTTAAATCAACAAACTTACCGGTATTTCAATGGGAACTATGGGCCTGCTTTTGGCTAATGAGATGGTCAGTGTCCGGTTCCATATTTGGGTAAAAAAACACATGGAAATCTCCAAAGGAGCATTTTATGCTATCTACAATATATGAAAAAACTTTGAGATTCTTGGTCCGCATGTTTTTCGCCAAAAAATGCTCAAGTCATCCCCGGCTTACAACGGGATCTCAGTTGGGTGGTCCTACTCTATATTATGTCTCACCTGGGTCAACTTCAGACCTCTCACTGTGCCAAACGCCTCCAAAATGCAGAGAGAAAATAAAAAAAGCACCAACCTTTCAAGCATAGTGCATTGATATAACAGCCTGTGGAGGTGGGCGGGTGCAGGAAACCAAAATGGAGGTATCTACTTCTCCTTATATAGTTTAAAAGCAAATATGTGCCAAATACAACGTATAGTTCTGCACAGAAAAGCATTTCTGAAAAAAACACTGCGAACCTGGGTGCCACTGGCATGGCTGCGGCACATATACATATGCACACAGTCCAATACACCTGCATATGCACCCGCCCACTTCCACAGGCTGTTATATCAATGCACTATGCTTTGAAAGGTTGGTGCTTTTTTTTATTTTTCTCTCTGCATTTTGGAGGCCGTTTGGCACAGTGAGAGGTCTGAAGTTGACCCAGGTGAGAGATAATAAAGAGTAGGACCACCCAACCGGTTCCATATTTTTCACTGCTAGTCGTAACAAGTGATGCAAGTGTGCATCAGTTAGTCTAGATCTGGTTGGAGATTTCAGATGTTTCATTCTGGAAAAAGTCTGTTCACAGACATAAGTGCTGCCAAAGATGGTTGTCATTTTGAGTGCATGGTTCCTGAGATTAGGATATGTCTCAGAGGAGAGATGCATAGAAATTAGGAAAGCTGCTTGACTTGAATGCTTCTTTCCGAGAGTCACAATTCTGCAGGTCAGCCAGATCGATTTGGTAAATTGTATCCACATTTTCAATGCCGATAGAAAATGGGTTATGGAAAAGCTGTATTTCCTGTTCATGGAGATGAAGCTCTTTAAATCTACATTGGAACTCCTTTTGTAACTTTTCCAGTGAATCCACACGTTTTGTTTGGGAATGCAACCAATGGTTTTTCCGCTAACAAACTTTTGAGTTGTGGGGAAATGGCAGAAATTTTCACTTGTTTAATGAGGAGGCCTAATTTTACATGAAAAGCTTTCACTGGTGATTGCATATCACAGATGAGCTTCCCCTTTCCTTGAAATTGCACATTGAAACAGTTAACTAACTCTGTTACATCTGTCAGAAAGGCAAGGTGCCATCTCCATTCTGCATCATTGAGCTCTGGTCCTTCTTTGATTTTTGAAAGCAGAAAAGCTGTAATCTGTGGAAGTAAGTCATAGAACTGTTTCAAAACTCTCCCTCAAGTAAGCCAACAGACTTCGGTGTGGTACAGAACCTCGTCGTAGGCAACATTTAGCTCAGACAGAAATTCCTGAAATTGTCTTTGGTTAATGCATTAGCTGTAATGAAGTTAACACAAATACCACAATTTTTGTAAGAGTCCCACTTCAGTGATTTACCACACAGCGCCTGTTGGTGGATGAGACAATGTATGGCTATTGGATGAGAATGGTTATGTTTGGCCATCTCTTGGTTAATGCGAGCAGTTACTCCTTTCTTAGACCCCACCATGCTAGGAGCACCATCAGTTGTCACACTGGCTAGTTTAGTCCAGTCCCACTCCAAACCATTCACAGTTTGGCAAACCTTTTCATAGATATCCTCTCCTGTAGTTGTTCCTTTTGCAGTGCAGCAGGCTCTTCTGTGACTTCAAAATAGTCATTCGTCCCACAAATAAAAATTAGAAGTTGTGCAGAATCGCGAATATCATTACTTTCGTCAGGTGCCAAGGAAAAATAGGAATTTTTTTTTTGTGGAATTTTGCAATTGCTGGCAAATTATCTCCCATTTCTTCAATCCTTCCTGTAATTGTAGGTCCTGAAAGACTCACTGCACTAAATAAATCTTCCTTCTCTGGACACATCTCTGACAACAGAAAGAAGGCAGTCTTTAACAAATTTTCCCTCCACAAATGGTCTGCCAGTGCACGCGATTAGCTTGACAACTTGAAAACTTGCTCGCAGTGATGAACTATTTAGCTGCTTCTGCTTCATAAAAGTATTTTGCCGAGTTGTCAATGTATTTTTCAGTTTTAATATTTTATCTTTTCTCACTTCTCCGACCAAACAATCATATTTATCTTTATGTTGAGTCTGATAGTATTGATGCAAATTGTATTCTTTGAACACAGACACTATACTCTGGCATATCAAACACACAGCTCTTTCTTTGTACTGCATGAAAAAGTAATGATAAGTCCACCGTTCTTTGAATATCCTACACTCTGAGTCAATTTTTCTGTTTCTTGATGTCATTGTTTCCTAGGGATTCCAAATTGCTATTAGTAAAATACCAATATATATACATATATATCGCTGTAGTGCTGTGTATGTGTAGATATGTATATATAGATATATACACACACACATATACAGCGCTAGAAAAAGACATGTACCAGCAATAAAATTGCCCACACAGAGACATAGACTGCACTGCCCATCACTGCAGCCATGCCAGTCCATATCATTTCAGCCTCACCAGAGGCCATATTGGTGGAACTCTGCTTTTACCTCAGGTTCAGACTGGTGTGGTGCGAGAGTCCCCAGAGGCAGGTACTTGTCTCCAATAGGCAGGTAAATGTCCCCAATAGGCATTAATCATGCCGCATAATAGACCGGATCTGGCGTTAAAAAAAATAAAATAAAATACCAGTACTCACCTATTTCACCTGCTGCTCTGATGAGGCGCCCGCTCAACTCCGTCTTCTTCTGGCACAGGCGTGGTGACACTCGCGTCGTCTGTGCTGCAGACGCAGCGCTGCCTCGTCGTTCCGCCCACGATTACATGGCCCTCCAGCATTGAATTGTAGTAAAGTTCAATGCCGGCCAGGCCCAGAGGCGGCCGCAGAAGTAAAAACATCTGACGGGCTGGATAAATTTCCTCGGCGGGCCGCATGTGACCCGCGGGCTGTAGTTTGAAGACCCCTGACTTAAAACAACAAGAATTGGGTAGGCTTGAAAGAATGGAATGACCCACAGTCTCCAGGCTCAACCCCCTTTGGATTTGTTTGGCGTGAACCGGATGGAAGGGGGAAATCAAAGCAACCTACAAGTGCTTCACATTTATGGAAACTTCTGCAACAATGTTGGGAAAATATTTCTGAACTATATCTGAATGCAGTTGAAGGAAGAATGCTTTAATAGTTAGCTGTTCTGAAGAGTCACAAATCCAGATTAAATTTGATTAAACAAGGTCAATCTGTTATTTTTAGTCATCTTAACTTGTTCATTTCTTTTCTTTAAATTTAAGGCAGCACTGAAACATTAAACCAGGAAACTATCGATAAAAACTGCAAAAATTGAGGTGGTGTTAATCTTTTGGTTAACCATGAGTTAAATATGACAGGGTTACATGCTTAAGCCCATTGTTAGCCAAAATAGTGTCCTTTTGACCTTGGTCTTGCTATTCAGTCAGTATATCGCATAAAGAAAAAAAACAACTTTTGGTGTTAGCATAGTAAACTATACTATTCTTTACAACTTTAATATTTTTTATATTTATATTACTGTACAGTGGCACCTTATGGGGTGACAGATGGGACTGTATTAGTAGTAATTTAGTAGTAATACACCAAGGCCCACAATTCTTGGAGGTGCTGTACAGTATGATAAAACGGGTATAGTGGCTTCACCACTTTATCACCAACCCAACAGCTCCTGCAGGCAAAGAAAATTTAAAGGGTTGAAGAGGGAGCAGACACACAGGGTGTCTGGTAAATGGCGGGTGCCATAACCTTTATAATGAAGTCCGAATTGGTCTCACTCCTAAAATAGGCAGGGGCCAGTCAGGCTCTTCCTGTATATAGCACTTACACCACTCGCAGGTTTGTCTAGTCACACGATTTTTCCCCAATTCCTGCCATTTATCAAATGCTTCCGACGGATACTATACAGTGGCATCTCGAAAACCGCGCTTGCCTGTCCAAAGAAGAGTCAGTGGCAGGATGGAACTTTATAAGGGACAGGTTGTACTCCTGCCGACACACACTGGGGCCAGTCAAGCCTTTCCTGTATGTAGCACATCTACCCATGTCAGGTATTGGCATGTGTGAAATTGGCCGCCATAAACGTGATGTGAGCAGTGTCTGACAAGGGCAGGTTCAAATGCCAGTTCCCAAAAACATGCAAAGAAACCACAAGGCTATATTGGGGAGGTCACATAGATGCAAATACTGGGGAACAGCCACTTGCACACCTACTACTCATGAGGAAGGTGGCTGCTTCATATTGTACTTGCACATGATTCAACATAAATGTGTGGCCTAAAATAAATCCTGTTCTTATTTTGTAGGTGTACACAACCTGCATAAGTCTCCTATCACTAGATTCCTAGTATCCCAGGGAATGCTCCCACCATATATATTTGATGTAATGTGTTTCATACAGTTGCAGATGTTGCCCATAGCACCCGATACTATACCTAAAGGTTTTTGTGTAGTTCCCATCTGCATAGGGTGCACAGCCGACTGATCTTTTCTATCCCGCAAACAAAATGTACACTAGTCTGGCGTATACCCCCCAGTACACACTTGGCATTCAGCAAGCCCATAGAAGTCCATGGATATGACCAGTGGATATGTTGAATGTACACTAAAAATGCTGTGTGACCAGACTGCATGCAAATTCTATAAAAAAAAAAAATTATATGTCAAAAGGTTATAATTGTAAGTCAGATATCTGAGTGGCAGACACTGTTGTGTATTTATATGTGCTTTACTAACAATTGTACGCAGTTGAATCACATTGTTATGACCACCAGCTAATCTCCAGAGTAACTACAATGTGCATCACAGACAGCAGCTAGATGAGGATTCAATAAGGTCCTGGTAGGTTGTCACAGGTTGGAGCCATGCTGACTGCAACCCACAGCTGCTGGAGGGACCATCGAGGTGGTCCCTCAGATGATCAATTGGGTTCAAGTCTGATAAGTAAGGAGGCAGAGTAAAACTTGGAAGTCTTGGTCATATTCTTCCAACCAATGTCTGACATTTCTAGCCATGTGACATATTGCATTGTCTTGTCCGTGACTTTACTACAGTCACTGACATTTCAGCTCTGCTATTCATACTAGAGGGACATCGGTAATGGAGAGGTTTTAACAGCAGTGCACAGGGCTACAGAGCTCTGAAGGGTTAAAGTTTTCCAGTAAGAAAGATTAACCAGGGGCTGTGCTGCTGATGTAAAACAGCAGGGAGTGATGTCACCTCCCCCGGTCAGGGCTGCTAGAGCAGAAGCTTGTGTAAACAAGCAGGACATAAGAACTGCTCCAACTCTGAACAGTAATTGCATTAAATGCTGCAATAAGAAATAAGTGGAGTACTATAGTTCACTAATAATAAGGAAGAGAGCTCAGACTCTAAAACAAATGTCCTACAGCTCCCCTATGTGTTTCACCACTGAATATGGCGTCATCAGGGGTATGGAGGTATGGTAATATCCCTGATGATGCTATGTTCAGTAGTGAAACATGTAGGGGAGGTGTAGGGTACATTATTATTGGAACCATGTCCTGTGGTCTGATTAGACCTATATAAACTTTGGTTCAGATGGTGTCAAGCATGTGTAGCAGCAACCAGGTGAGGAGTACAAAGACAAGTGTTCCTTCCCTACAGTCAAGCATGGTGGTCGGAGTGTCTTGGTTTGTGGCTGCATGAGTGCTTTTGCCTGTGGGGAGCTACAGTTTATTTAAGGAACCAGGAATGCCAATATGTACTGTGATCCTGAAGCAGAACATGATCCCCTTCCCTTCAGAAACTGGGCTGCAGGGCAGTATTTCAACATGATAATGATGCCAAACACACCTCCAAGACGACCACTGACTACTAGCCTAGCATGTCTCCAGACCTAAACCCTATTGAGCATCTGTGGGACATCCCCACGCGGAAGGTGGAGGAGCACAAGATCTCTAACATTCACCAGCATTGTGATGTCGTCATGGAGGACACGAAGAAGATTCCAGTGGCTGTAACCTGTGAAGCTCTAGTGAACTCCATGCCCAAGAGAGTTAAGGCAGTGCTGGAAAATAATGGTGGGCACAATGTATCCATTTTCACTTAGGGGTATACTCACTTTTGTTGCCAGTGGTTTAGACATTGATGGCTGCTTGTTGAGTTATTTTGAGGACACTCTAAATTTACACTGTTATACAAGGTGTATACTGACTACTTTACATTGTATCAAAGTATCATATCTTCAGTGGTGTCCCATAAACATATACAATATTTACAAAAATGTGAGGGGTGTAATCACTTTTGTGTGATACTATAATTACACATTTATGAGCTCTGCAGACCTAACAGGATGGCACAAGGCTGTTTTCAACGTATACCTTTGTGGCAAAAAATGCTTTAGTTTACTCATCGGACTTACGCGCTTATAATTGCATAATCTCAATGAGAAAATGATGCGCACTGGCCTGTGGCAGATTTCTGCCTCCTATACTGCTACCACTCTCGTCTACATGATGACAATGATTTTACACTGCACTTAATGAGTGCTGTACTTGAACGTTGTTTAACAACGTAGCCTACCTGGACGTATAAGTATGTCCTGGTGGGGTTAAGGAGTTGTGCAGCGGGATCGCTTAGCGATCCCGCTACACAGCTGCCGGGTGTTAGCAGCTAATTGCCGCTAACATCCGGCAGTTACAGCGCGGGGGTGAAGGAGAGGGGGGCGTCTAAATGAATGAAATGAGGTGCCGCACACCATTCTTAACTCTGATCGGAGTCCCCACATGCCTGGACTTGTGATCCATCTCCTCCATCGCTGCCATGTTCTCGTTTGCCCCACTTCTGGACCCAGGCAGGAAGTGGGGAAAACTCCATCTTGGTACAGCCTAATGCATTACCATGCATTAGGCTGTATTAACGAACCCCCCCCCCCCCCCCCCAGTGGTGAAGCACCCTAGGAGGACTCACAAATACAGTGAAAAAAAAGAAAAGAAAAGTTTTAAGGTATAAAAAAATAAAAAAGTATTAAAAGTTCAAATCACCCCCCTTTCACCATTTTACAAATAAAAAAAATAAAATAATAAAAAGGTTATGTCACGTCAGAGGAGGTGCAGTGGGCCCTGACTGCCACCCAGCCCACTGTCCCTGCCTACTTGGCGTGCTGCCCTAGATGGCAGACCCCAACTGGACGACAGTCCCTACGCTACTAAGTGCAGGACCGTCAGGGAAAACGCAATGTCAAACGGTCCGAGTCGGTAACGGTCAATAACGCCAAATCCACAAACAGAATCCGAAGAATAAACAGGAAACAAGCCGAGAGTCATACACGAGCGGAAGCGAAGTACATAAACAGAGTCCAAAACGAAGTCAAGGCAAGCCGAGGTCAATAACAGAGGAAACACTATCAAAATACACAAGGAAATCACAGGGGAACCTATCACAGGCAAAGCCTGAGAGGACTGAGCCAGTTTAAATAGTTTTCCCGGACACCGCCACAGCAGCTTATTGGTGCAGCGTCCGGGCCCTTCGATTGGCCTGACCGCAACACCCCTTGCTGGGAGAGGCTGCAGAGCTGTCACTCCTGAGCTCCCCAGCAGCACTTCTCCCAGGGCGTCGGTCCAGAGTAGAGGGTTTAACCCTTACTGGGCGTTGTCGCACATAAACAGAAGGCTGCCTGCATGGACGTATGACAGGTTACATATATTTGGTATTGCCGCGTCCGAAAAAGCCAGATCTATTTAAATATAACATCGCTTATCCCGTACGTTGAACACTGTAGAAGAAAAACAATTCCAAACGCCAAAATTGCGTTGTTTTTGGTCATTTCATGTCCTATAAAAATTGGAATAAAAGGGATGAAAAGAGTGGCATGTATTACAAACTGCTAGCAATAAAAAGTACACTTCAGCCCTGCACCCTCACTGATGTCTGTAGGTGTTAGTACAAAAAAGTTATTGGTCGCACAAAACGCCACAGCGCCGCAAATTTCAAATATAGAAAATGTTTGGAATTTTTTTACGCCACCAAAACATAACGGAAACCCTACATGTTTGGTATTGGTGGATGCATATCAACCTGTAGAATAGGGATAATACATCATTTCTACTGAAGATTGAATGCTGCAAACACAAAACGGTTTCCCAGTATATTCTCATATGTCTATGTAGGTGGAAAAATAAAAACGTTATGGCTTGTGGAAGGCAAGGAGGAGAAAAATGAAGAGTAATATTTTTTTTCTTTGGAGGGATTAAAGGGTTAAAGCGTATTTTGGCACGTAATTCAGCAGAAATTATACTCGAAGGTACGTGCCATAATACATTATGTGAACATACCTCAAGGATTAAAGTTTTTCATAGTAGAAAGATAAGATCGGAGAATCTGTCCTGTTGATAAGACACAGCAGACAGTGATGTCACCAGCCCAACTAGTGCTGGAGCTGAGAGAGGTGGTTGGTAACCTGGGGAAGCAAACCAGCAGGACATGAAAACTGCTTTAACTCTGAAATAAAACAAAATTGGAACAGCAATGTATTTGGGAATAGTCTTTGATTACCTTTGCCTGCATGTGTAAAACTAATCAGTGAGATGGGAATACCCATTTAATGTATACTGACTGCTTTATAGCTTTTATAATTGTAACTGTAGTTGACCTAGCTAATGTGCTATACTTTATAACACGGATCATGGGGTCTCACACTGCTTATTTTACTCTAAACTAGCCATTACACATCCAAAGCCCTGGGGAGAGTCATGCCCATGCAAATTTTTGCTGCTGTGACAAATGTAACATCTGCCTAACCAGAAGAGTCAGCATACATAAGCACATGATAAGGGGAACTAAGGATTATTGTTTAGAGAGGACGACGGACACTGAATGTATTATTTATACTCTGCAGGTACTGGCATAAACTGTTGCAAGGAAATAGCAGTGGTGCCCATAGCAACCAGATTGCAGCTAAAGCTCTGTTCACATCTTATGATAGTCTATATTGGAGATAAACGTCAGGAAGATCTACCGACCTGATGGAAGCCTGCAGTATATCCCACTGTAGAGACATATGGTGGGAATTTGCTGCTAACAGGAAAAAAAAAAATATGCCATTAAACTATATATTGTTTTACTGTATACATATAAAATGTTCCAGTCTATGAATATTGTGACGCCTCACTTGTGTCTGGACGCCATTTTGACCGTCCTGGGGGTACTTAGCTCTTGAATCGCCGTCTTTCATAAACGGTATAGATACACTGACACAGGCTTCTGTCTTTAACTGGCCTCAGCCAGCTTTATTGAGGCATGGGAAAACAACATACAGAATCAACACCACAAAATAAATCCTCGGGCTGTCTACCCACTACCTGAACATATGATGTCCCTCTCTAACGTGTGGTCAAGGCCTACCGAAAATGCACCACACACACATTACCAGTACTCAATGGTTCCGGCTCATTTCAACCCTCTGGGGGGGGGGGGAGGCAAGAGCCTCTCTCCAGCTCCTCTGCTGCACTGCCAGCTAGCAGACCACGCCTCCTGAACACCTGTAGTCCCAGGCTTTTATAGGCCTCCAGAGATGTGTCCAAGACCTGGCCTGGAACACGGGGAGTAGACGCCCACCCAACACATTGTCTACTCCCAATAAGAGCCGACCTAGGAACGGCTGAAAAACCAAACTAACGATATCCTGTTACCAACTGCTTACTGCGGCTGACAACTCATATGGCTGGCTCCTATCCCACCAAGGCCAGGTATCCTTGGTGGCGTGTTGCTTGCAGATTTCCAACTGCACACCCTCTAGTGGCAGAAACCTGCGACTACCAGCGGTCGCTCTGCCACAATATGTTTACTGGCCTGACGGAGGCCAAAAGGACATTCTTTTGGCCTTCGTCAGATGAATGGAGTCATATGGATGTGTTTAGCATTTGCGCCAAACATAGGCTCGTATTGTGATGTAACAGACCCTGCAATGAGTGTTTGTGGGCTACAATGGATAGCAGGGCTCCTGATTTTGTTGCCCATCACAGTTTGTTAGTGCTTCCATCAATAAGTACCAGCCACACGCGTGCCCCAAGTTTGCCTCTTTAATAGGCCATCATTGCTTGTCCTTACAAGCAGTTCCAGCAGGTGATGGCGTTTGCTGCACATCCTACGTGACGTATGTTTGTGTTGGGCCACATCAGCTGAATGCTGTAGATTTTAGTCTGTGGTTGAACAAAAGCTAAAGATGTTCTAAAGCTGAATCTTCAGGAGCACAAAACATTTAATGTTCCCTCGTCTCTGTATAATAGGAATTCATTACTCTTCTTCTCCTGTTGAACTCACATCTCACACAATGCTTTCATTAGTCCACTGGCAGGAGCCGCACGTTAACCCTTGTGCTGATACAGAAAGCTTGTGCTCTGGAAACTATGCAGAATCTACCAGTACCGCACTATGAATAATGGAAACGTTGTAGCAGTACTGATTTTGTCGCATTTCACTCTTCAGCTGCAGTCATAGGCGCAGAGAATACAAGGTGATAGCACAATGTGGCAACCTCTGCTCTGCTACATATGTGAGTAGCTTAGGTACCGTGAGAAGTGGAGGTGCTGGTTTCATGGGTCTTGCTTTCATGGGGGTTACAGTAACAATCAGGTGCATAATCCTGTGTGCAGAGCTTTCCCACAGGTTATCTCTGTAGGATTTGATAGAGGAATTGTACCTGCTGATTATTGGCCACAACAGCCCTGTTAGACGAAGTCATGCATATTATCCTGCAGATTACACACTTTGGAGTGGGAGAGCATCCAAGAAGGGCAGCTTACATAAGCCATAAATAGAGGGGAAAGAACACAGAAGGTGATTCTCCTCCTGCACAATGCCTAGGCTGTGTACAGAGAAAGCAAATGACCAACTCCAAACTCTACATTTCCAAACAAACCGTCCTCACATTAACCCCTTGACATCATGAGCAATATGTGGATGGCACTTTTGCCATGTACACTATCAGTCAGTAGTTTTAGAACACTTCAATTTTTCCAGTTATTTATTTTTTTACATTAACACAGTTACAATACAGCAAATAACAAGAAATGGTTCCTTCTGAGGCCAGCTCAGTACAAGCTGGACTAAAGAACAGGAAGATGGTCACACTTAAGGCTATGTTCACATGGCTTATTTGCAGGGCGTAATTACGCCCCGCAATTACGCCGCGGGGGCGGGGCAGGAGCGGGGGGGCGGCACCTCGCCGGCCCATAGACTTTCATTACCAGCGGCGCGAATACGCCGCTAGTAATTCACATGTCACTTATCTCCCGCCACGGTGGATTCGCTGAGCAAGGAGAGGAGACGTAATCCATAGTTCTCTATGAGAACTGTGGATTACCGTAATGACTGGGACGTATTCCAGCTGTAATTTGCGCACTCCGGCGCGTAATTACGGACTGAAATACGTCCCATTTTAAGCCGTGTGAACATAGCCTTAATGCAGTTCTCCCCCTTTGTTCTATTGTAGTTCCGAATATAGACAAGCGAGTGTATTTGGCTATGTTTGGAACTCCAATAGACATGAGATAGCTGTGCAAGCATGGCCATCTCCCTGTTCTGTGAGGCCAGCTTGCAGCTCACTACGAGCTGGTCTCAGAGGGGATTTTGCCAAACGGCAAAATCCCTTTAAAAATACAAAAATAAAATCAATTTTTACTCCTTAAAATTCAACGAAAGTCTGAATTTCTGATTTTAATCAAAGGGATTTTTAAGACATCAAGGACGTCTGAGTTGTAGCATACAAAGCAAATTATGGTGTGAAATTGGATGCAAACTTTTCTTACAGGTGTTCCAACTTTTGGAGATTGCTTTTAAACCCTCTGATATATAGGAACAGACTGCATTACAATACCCTCTAGGGCAGGAGCTGGGCAGTTTTGCTTCCCAGGACAGGGCACGTTACTGTTATAATGGCAAGAAATGGCATTTATCAAAAGAAGAAGCAAAATATAATCCTTAGAAGTGTAAGTCTGTCCTACTGAAAAATTGCCAAGACAGCCAAGATGGCAGTCAGTACAATTTCCTATACTATCAAGGCACTTAGAGACAGGAGGAAACTCTGACAGGAAGAGGTCTGGAGGACCAAAGGCCACTACAAATCAGGTGACAAGTATTTGAAAGCCAACAGTTTGTGTGATCTTGAAGCACAGCTTAATGCAGCAAAAAGTTTGTATTTCAGTTATGAGGAGACTTTGATTTGTGGGTTTGGCAGGTTGAGTCTTGGTAAGAAAGCCACTGCGAAGATTGCTAAAGAAAGATTTGCATTGGTCAGGCAGCACCTCCTGTGGACGAAGAGTGGAAGAAGGTCTTATGGACTGATCAAAATGTGACATCTTTGGTACATCATGCAGGGATTTTGTATGTTGTCCAGTAGGTGCAAGGACGGTTCCTCAGTGTGTGACACCAACTGTCGAATATGAAGGATTTTTCTGGATCCAGAGTTGGCAACTTGCACAGGGGGAATGGCACACTGGACAAAGAGAGCTACCACAGATTTCATGCGCCATGCAATACCCTCTGGTGTATGCCTATTGGACAGGGATCCATATTACAGGGAAGAATGATCCAAAACATACATAACAAGCACCGTAGATGTACAACACTTTTTTTTTTTTTTTTACTTATTAAAACAAGCCCCTGATCCATATTCTTTTCTTCTTGGCCATTTTTATTTTCTGATTGTAGATTTCTCAATTCTGTTGTCTATATATGATTGTGGGGACAGCATCATTGTCTGCACTGCTTTAACAACAGTCAGAGAGATACTTTACAGTAGCTTCATGCACATAGGAGCCTTAAGACTGACTCAGTCCCATTAACTTCTATAGGAGAGTTTTTTAGGCACGCTCTGTGACTTGGGAAGAAATCAGTGTGCAGGGAGGGGGAGAGGGTGAACTGTGACTATCTCCTATTGTGACTGGTGGATCCTGTGTTATCTATTCACACTGGTGTCTCCTTTCAGTGTAGTCCTGCCTGTACTGATAATAACCAGACTGCTGAAAATCTTTTTCAACAGAACAGGAAGTGTCAGACTATTATTAGGCCTAGTGACCAAAGTGAAAACTGAAGGATCTAAGAATGTTAAAAAAATGTTGATAGTGATATGGAAAATGAAAAAAAAAACCATAACCAAAAAAATTATAAAAAATGTGTTTAACATAAACAACATGTCATTTTTTGATGACACATTCCCTTTAAATATGACACAGCCATTTTAGAGTTAGCTTTGACTCTGACAATTTAAACCATCAGATCCTGTAGTCAGCAGTGACTGCAGCTTCTAAATGATTAGAGGTAGATGGCATCCTGTCACCAAATTGCCCCCACTCACCTTGATGCCATGTGCAGGGTGCTGATGCTTTGCCATGGTAGTCAGTGAGCTAAATGAAGGCCTTCAGGTCTGTCATGTGTAAGCATATGAGGCTCTGTCAGAGGCATGGTCACATAGGCTGTTTGTCAGTGTAAAGCGGATATAATATACAGCAGCACAGAAGTGCTAAGGAATAACCAATAAGTCCAATGTACCAATGAAAACTACAGCGCATCTTGTCAACGGTAACAGAAGAAAAGTTCTGTCTCTCAGAGCGTTGCGACAAGAACAAAGAACATGTTTTTATTGCGCAAAGGTAGTAAAGCATAGAAAAAGACTATGAGACCAGTCAAATAAAGCTGACATGCACTTATACCAGGCAGTAGATGCTATACAAACAAACACACCAAAGCCACTGGTCTTATTGCTTTTCTACTCCCCCCCCAAAAAAATACATTTTTAAAACTGTACCAGAAATAGTATCATTAAAATAGTATCATTAAAAATACAGCTCATCCTGTAAAAAACAAGGCCCCTATAGCTTCATTAACAGAAAAAATCTGTGTGCTTCAGAAGTATTAATCAAAGTATTTCTAAATATTAGCTTGCAGTTAATGGGAACCTGTCTCGTAGAACATGCAATCTGATCTTCCAGCGGCATCTTATAGATCAGGATGAGCTGAGCACATTGATATGCAGTTCTCTGGGGAAAATTGTAATTTTTTCATTTACATTTAAAGGGGATGTATCGCTTCATCAGTTCATGTGTTTCAATGTAATCTCAGTTTCTCAGCTCTTCAAATCCAGGGGTGTTTCTTCCCCTCCCAGCTGGGTGTTTCTTAACTGAAGGGGGATGACATCATCCCCCCCTTCACTGTTTATGCTCGCTTCCGCGTCAGTTTGCTCCCCCCTCTCTGTTTGAGTCCACATGTCACTGTTTCCAGGGGCGTTGCTAGGGTCCCAAAACATCCGGGGCCCGGGCGCCTTGTGTACGTTTTGCTCAGTAAGGCAGGGTTCACACGGCATTTTTCACGCCGCCCCATGAACTGCGGCATGTATTTTTACAGAGAAAAAAACTGTGGCCAGTGCGTCCCTCTGAAGCTCCCGTTAATATTTATCCTCCCCAGAACGGGTAATCATGGCAATCAGTGAGACCTATGAATTACCATAATGTCGGCCCGTACGTCGGGCGTATTGAAGCGCAATTACCCGCTGAAGTACGGACCAACATTACATTACTAAAAAAAAATTATATTCAAATATAATTCATCATCAGGTGGTAGTTTACATGTGTAAGGGACACAACAGGCAGGATTATGTTTTAGTGACGTAAATGAGGCGATATTGTGGATATGTGTGTGTATACACACACGCACACTCATACACGCACACTCATACACGCACACTCATACACGCACACTCATACACACACGCACACTCATACACGCACACTCATACACACACGCACACTCATACACACACGCACACTCATACACGCACACTCATACACACACGCACACTCATACACACGCACACTCATACACACGCACACACTCATACACACACCCACATATAGAGATAATCAATATAACTGTGTGCTGATTGTTTGTTCTTTGGGTCACTCTGACCCACAGAGCTGACAGTCTACAGTAAAACTGATCAGCTCTATGGGTCAGCATTGTATATTTGACCCATAGAGCTGATCAATATAACTGTAGACTGTCAGCTCTGTGGGTCAGGGTGACCCACAGAGCTGACAATTATTCTGCAGTTAAATTATATCACCCCCAAGACATTAGTTTTGTTCCATTATGAGCATAGCCTGCCCAGCCCCAGCCCTACTATACCATGTATGGCCGCAGGCTGCTCTGCGCGGGGAGTCACTGATAGGAGGAGGAACATGCCGGTGCCCTTGCCTTATTGAAGGGGTGACTGGGAGTAGAACGTTATGCTGCTCTCCCCCTCTCTGACCCTGCGCAGTGAGTGCGCAGCAACGCACGGGAAGCCCCGGCCGGCAGCAGCGGAGACAGTTAGTGAGCCGCGCGGCACAGCACAGGACACAGTCAGTAGTAGCACGGCGCCCGCGCCACATCTACTGTGCGCGGCGCCGCGCTTCACTGACACTCAGCAAGCCCCGGCCGCGCGGCAGCGGAGGCAGTTAGTGAGCCGCGGCACAGCACACACAGTAGTAGCGCGGCACCGTATCTACTGTGCGCGGTGACGCGCTACACTGCTCCGCAAGCCGCAGCAGAGGAGATGTTAGAGACTGGACTGGAGCTTTGAATAGTAGACGCTGGCGGCCGCGCTACTGTGGTGATCGGCCGGCCGCCAGGGACTGAAACATTCGGGGCAGTAGTCATATCATCCGGGGCACGAGCCCCGGATAAAAGCACCTAGCGACGCCCCTGACTGTTTCCTTCCTCTCCCTATGCAGTCTTATTTTGTAAGAGCTGTTTACATACCACAGGCCTGCATTCAGTCTTGACAGTCCTCTATGAACTCAGAGCACTGATCTCTTCTCTCACAGCTGGAGGTTTGTTACAGTTGAATCCAGTCTTCTATGAACTCATCCAGAGCAGCACAGATCCGTCTCCTTTCTATGTTTACATGCAGGAGCATTAGGCACCGAAGCACAATTCTGCTGCTTTCTGATTGTAGAAGCAGATGCTGGCTGTGCAGAGTGAAATGTTGCCGGCCCCTTATTTTGAGTGAGAGAGGCAGAAATGCACGCTCCCGTGAATACGACTGGGGGCCAGACAGAATGTAAATTAGTAGAGCCGACAGCCAAGGAAATGAAAGGAGGTGGAATCCGACCGGCACTGGGGAACAGTGTTTACAGAAAACGAAGATAAGGCAGACTGTGAAAACAAGACAGCTTTGCTAATGACATCCAATTGCAAAGTTGCTTGTTTTCTCTGTCCCCTTATTCCGAAGACCATTTAATGAAATGATACAACCCCTTTAAGCTTATCCTAATTTAAGGAGTCCAGTAGGTGGTGTTATCAGTGATTAATGGCCTTTCTTGTAGGAGTGTGCATACAGAGATAGCTGTCAATCACTGGCAACACCGCCTACTGGACTCCTTATACCAGTATAAGCAGGGATTTAAATAAAGAGATTCCAAATGTTGCTAAATCATTTCCCTTAAAACTTTATATTTATCTGCTCAGAATCTCCTACTCCATTATATGATGCTGGCAGATCAGATCACATGTTCAGCGTGACAGGCTCACTTTAAAGACAAGGATCACGGTGAGTGATAAAATTACAGGGGCTATGTTTCTGTAATAAATCTACAGATTTGCAACTGGGCCAATCATCTGAACATGGCCAGGAAACCAATGCACATGCATGGAACTGAGTTTTAGTCACCAAAATTTCAGAAACAATCTACCCTGTATGAATAAGAGACCCTGCCGTGAGAACTTAGGATAGGTTTCATTGCTTGTTTGATGACTACTTGAGAGTATCATGGCCTTTGGGCTCACCTGAATCCACAGTCTTTTCATCCTTTCTTTTCTATCTATGGGTTTTTGATTCATGCTTCACATTATTGCAGTAGTACTTATGTCCAATAGAACATAAGCAGAAATAAACCACTTGAGCATATGAGCCCTTGTAGTTCTATAAAAGGATAATGAAGAACAAAATATTTTTCCAGTTGCTCATATTGAGTCATAGTGTATGTTCAGACGATTATTGTGCAGGTGTATAGCTGCACGTACTGTGCGCACCACTATATACCCGCAGCTTTAGAAAGAGGCGCTTGTCAGCTCGTACCTCTGAGGCTCTCACTGATGTTCATTCTCCCCAGCACGTAATCGCCGGGAAGAACTGGCATGTCAGTTCTTTCCCCAGGGGCGTATTCTGCGCTAGGGGCAAACAGGAAATCATAGCTCTCAATGACTCTATGAACTACCATATTTGCAGTCCGTACTTCAGGCGTATTGAGGCACAATTACGCACCGAAGTACAGACCCAGGATACGTCGTGTGAACATACCCATATACTACTTTATTTATTAGAGTGGCTGGCATCTTCAAACTCAAGGACAAATCATTGGATCCCATACTTAAGTGATTTTTTTAATTGTATATCTGTAAGAAGAAAAAATAGATATCACAGACCCAATATACAATATCCTAAATACCTTCATGCACGAGTAACGTCATGCTAACTGTGAAGCATGGCGGAGGGAGCATCATGGTTTGTTGCTGATTTGCTGCCATAGTGCTTGGGCGCCTTATGATCACTCAAGGAACAAAGATGCATAAATACATATAACAGGGGAAGGTATGGGCAGAAAAACGTTTAAGTGATGGTGATACAAAACCCACAAGTGAATCAAATAAAAAAATAAATTAGAAAAAATTGTATATAGCTTGAGAAGCACTGTGCACACAAGGCATCCCAGAAATATGAATAAACTAAAACACATTTGCAACAGGGGATTATCCAAAATTCTTCCTTTAAGTTGCACAAATCTTATTCTCAGCCACAGGAAACATTTTGTACAGGGGATTGCTACAAAAAGACATCTTCAGATAATTACATTATAGGGTTTAGCTTTAGGGCCTAACTTTTCTCTCTGCACTGTGAATGTTTACTCAATGTGTCCAATAATTGTCATTAACAGTAAAACAGTTTATGTGCTATTAGTTTAGTTAGATTGTGTTTGTCTATAGTCACCAAATTTTATTAGTAAGCAAAAGGGGCCTATCAATAAAGAAGTGGCATTGATATTTAGCCTTATGTAGGTTTAACACAAATCACAAGGCTTACCAGCTATTGTGCATTGGCTGAGTGGGCCAACTAAGCTTAACTGGATTCTTCTTTGTTATGCTTCCCCAAAAAAATACTCAGTGATTCATCTGTAACATTTAGGGTGTGTTCCCACGGCACAGGACAAATACCGGCCGGTGGAGGGGGGGGGGGGGGGGGGGGGGGGGGGGGGGGGGAGGGGGGGGGGGGGGGGGGGGAAGTGCATGTTCAATGTTTTGCGGCCGGACCGCGGGCGGAAAAACCGCCAGACAGAAAACCCGTGCAGTGGGGACTGCTGCACGGGTTTTCCATAGAGCACCATTGTGCTCATTTTCGGCCGTTTTTTCAGGCGGTCTGAAAAACCGCAAACCGGCTGAAAACCCTTGCCGTGGGGACATGCCCTTAAGGAGACACATCAGCAAGTGCCCAGTTCCTCTGCAATGCTATCACAAAGGAAAGTAGAGGAAAATAATTGTTATACCAGGAGTGCACAACATTTTCCAAGTGTCACATTGACATATTTTACTTCTCCTAGGAGCTGCAGTAAATCTTAGAGTGGTATTCCCCATCTGAGTCATTTATGGATTTTCAATTGTAAATACCTAATATGGCTGAGAGGCCTTGGTTTCACTTTAGAGACTGCCAGAGATCACAATGGGGGGGAGGGGGTTTCCCTGCATGGTACAGCAAAAAGAGGATATGGGTCAGAAATAAATCCTCCACTAAGAAAGAAATCCAGAAATACAGAAACTGTTTTTTTTACTGGATTGCTCATTTAGGTTGTTTAAAATAGCATAGACAGCCCACCATAACAATGCCAGTCATACAGTGCCCACTATATCAGTGTCAGCGATAGAGTGCCCACCATAAGAGTGCCAGCCATACAGTGCCCACTATAACAGTGTCAGCGATAGAGTGCCCACCATAAGAGTGCCAGCCAAACAGTGCCAACTATAACAGTGTCAGCGATAGAGTGCCCACCATAAGAGTGCCAGCCATACAATGCCCACTATAACAATGTCAGCCATACAGTGCCCACTATAGCATAGCCAGCCACATAGTAATGGGACAGGTCTGCTCTCCTTTCAGCCAAAACAGCATAAAAAACACACATTATGCTGTTTGGCTGAAAGGAGGAATCAGAGGATTCATGGGGAGGGCCCATCCCTGGCACCTCTCAGTGCTGAATGACAGCAGACCGCTATGTATCTGCATCTGTGAGCAGGGTGAGGAGCACTCCCCTCCTGAATACACCATCCTATGTGTCTGGTGTATTCTCTGATCACACCTATTAGCCAAATGGCACAGGTTTTTTTGTGCCATTTTGGCTAGCAGAAAAACAGAACTATCCGCATACAATCCCGCTCCAACACAGGGCAGCATAGTCTGATGACTAATCCATTTTAAAAGCACTAACAGGCTGGATCCACACAGCATCGGACAAAAACCGTCCGAAAATCGACCATTTTTTGTCCGATGCACGACTACGGTTTTTGTCACTGTTTTCGTGACAGTTCTCATTTTTTGCCGTCGCCCCATACAGTTGATTGGGAAACCAATGGCAAAACTCAAAACGCCAGCGTATTTAGGGACCTGTTCCTAAATACGCCGGCGCCAGAAAGTGACCAGAAAAAAAACTACACTGTAGACTACAGGTTGTTTTTTCTCTCAGTCTATGGGCATGCAATACGATCGTTTTTGTATGCTGTGTAGACATAGCCTAACACAGTGATGGGCAACCTTTTGAGCTTGGTGTGTCAAAATTCGCAAAAAGAAACGAGTATAACTCGGGTGGTGTTTCACTTCAGAAAAAAAAAAAAACATAATTTCGCAATATTTATAGTTTAAATAACAAAACTGTATCATTGTAATATATAACTGTATTTAATAAATCAAAAACGAATTATTTAACTTACCTGCTTAGTGACGTCTTTGTTCATCTGTCGGTCGGTTTCTTTTGTTGGTCTTGATATTATTTGACTTGTGTGGGGTGCCGTGAACTAAGATAAGTGAGGGTGAGGGAGGATTCTTTAACTAACCTGCCTATGGGCGTTTTCATACAGTGCAGTTTTGGTGCAGTTTTAACTGCGCTCCAATTGTCTGCCTTTATTACCAGCAAGCTTCTTTCACTTCTCTAAACTGTTTGGAAAGGGACTAATCAATTAATGTGTTTATAATCCACAAGACTTCAAACAGTCATTGATGACTTACTTGAAACACCTTTCTGAACGATTTAGATAACTGAAAGAAGCTTGCTGGTAATAAAGGCATTTTAATTGGAGCGCAGTTAAAACTGCACCAAAACTGCGCAGTGTGAAAGCACCCTATTAGTGACTTTTTTATTGCTGAATTTCATTGGCTAAATCTTCAGCTGAAGGTTGGTATTTTGTACACTTCAAGTCCAAGCAAGCTACTAACTTTATCTTTCAATCTGTTTCTTTTGTTGGTTTTGATATTATTTAACATTGAGAATAAGGTCTCACAAAAGTACGTGGAGGGAAAAATTGTGAGTAAAGCCATTGTTATATTTTTCAGGGTGCAAAATGTGTCTGGTAATCGGTTCCAGGCACTCCAAATTTCCTGTTCATAGTGGCACTCCTCTTGATTCTCCAAGCGGCACCTTCCCAGATTCTCAAGCTTTGACCTCAGGTTGAAAAACACCTGATGTTGTCTTGAAATTCTGCATCATCATTTTGCATCCATTGGAAACCATTTAATTCCAAACTATTGCAGACTCCTACATCAGGAGACTTAATTATTTTCATGGTCTGTTCTAGGCTTCTAAATTGATTAAATCTATCACTGAACTGGTCACATAACCAATCTAAAACATGCTGGTACTTTATATGCAAGGGTTCCATTGCATTTTGTACAGTTGACCTTCGCAAAATACTTTGTTACTCGAGGAAAATACTTAAAAGCTTAAGTTTCTATTTCTCGCTTGAAAATTTTAAGTTTACTTTCAAAAGCTTTTATGTATCCAAACATGACATGAATACTTTTGCCAAAACCTTATAACTTTAAGTTCTTTTCATTAATATGAACAGAGAGATCTGTAAAAAACATCAGGGTGTTGACCCATTTATCATCATTGAGCTGAGGAAAGTTTCCCAGATCCTCAAGAAATACCTTCATTTCTTCAAAGCACTCCACAAAGCACTCAAGAACTTTGCCACGGCTCAGCCATCTTACATTATTGTACGTCAGCAGTCCATTGTAGGTGGAATCAACCTCCAGTAAAAGGGCAGAAAATTCTCACTAGGGGGCGAGCAGCTATTAAATTAACTATTTTTGTAACAATTGAAATTAAGTCGTTTAAGCCGGGGAATCCTGCCTTGTCACATAAAGCCTCCTGATGGATAATACAATGAAAAGGCACAATTGGATGTCCTATAGCTTCCGTAAACAATTTGACAAATCCGACTTTTTTCCCCACCATGTTTGGTGCCCCATCTGTCATCACTGACACAAGTTTAGAGATATCAATGCTTAGGTCATGGAATATTTGTATAACATCCTTACATAATTCCCTTCCTGATGTACTTGTTGGCACTGATACTAACTTTATCAACTCCTCTCTCACTGTGAGACCACAAGGTATTATGCGAAAGGAGCTGAGAAGCTCAAGCGCCCTCTATTGGATGTAGCAAATCCTCAATTTGCTTTTGACCCACTGAGTCTTTAGAAAGCAAAAGGAATATTAGCCACAACGATATCACCCATCTGCATGCAGCAGCTATTTTGGGGTTTTGCACCTCATCAGTGCAAAGCAGAGCGATACTGGCTGGCTGGGTGGGAGGCAATGAGTGTCTCAGAAAGGGGAATATCTCTCCTTGGGTAGAGCGCCATATAGGCGTGTAGAGTTTTGAATTGTGAGACCATCAGGATGTCGACCAATAATGGCCAACTGAGCGTGTGATGTGACATCAGTAGTTTCATCAAGAGAGATAAAAAAATATTTACAATTACTTATGTCTCTCTTTAATCGATGTTGTACGTTTGTGTTCAGTCTCATTATTCGGTCTTTTATGATATTTCTACTGAGTAGTAACTCAGATATTCTCTAAATAATTGCATCTTTATTCTGCATATCGTGAAACAGAACTGGTGCACATCTTAGGAGAGTTTCTTTAATAAATTCTCCCTCACTGAGGGCTTTTCCATGCTGAGCTATGGAGTGAGCAATGCTCAAACCTGCACATGTTAAATTTGAAGAGCCTTTGACAAATTTAAAGGGAATGTGTCATCAAAAATGACTTACTGTTTAACTCACATTTTTATGTTCAACACATTCTTTAAGAATTTTTGGTTATATTTTTTTAATATTCCATATCACTTTCAATATTTTTTAATAATTCTTAAGTCCTGCAGTTTTCACTTTGGCCACTAGGCCTCATAATAGTCTGACACTTCCTGTTCTGTGCAGAAAGATTCTTAGTTCTCTGCTCATTATCAGCACAAAGAGGGTCAAACTGAAAGGAGACAATAGTGTGAATAGATAACACAGGATCCACCAATCACAAGAGGAGATAGTCACAGTTCAGCCTTTCACAGATTTCTTCCCAGGTCACAGAGCATGACTAGAAAACTCTCCTATAGAAGTGAATGGGACTGAGTCAGTCTTAAGTCTCCTATGTGCATGAAGCTACTGGAAAGCATCTATCTGACTGCTGTTAAAGCAGTGCAAACAAGGCCTAGTGGCCAAAGTGAAAACAGCAAGACTTAAGAATTATTGAAAAATATTGAAAGTGATATGAAAAATTTAAAAAAAAATCCTAAAAAATGTGTTTAACAAAAAAAATGGGACTTAAACAATGACTAATTTTTTGATGACACATTCCCTTTAAGGATGGAATTAGATTGGCTCTTATAAAGGTATAGCTGCCTGGAAATGTATTCCTTCCTTTCATCCTCACTTTTTTTCCAAGAGCTGGCAATGATTAGTTTCAAAATGTCTATTTATGTTCCACGTTCTGCTTACTACCATTTCAGTACATAGAACGCAAAATGATCTGCCATTTTTTTCTATACTGCCATACATCTCGGTTCATATCTCCTGAAAGGGTCGGCAACTGCTACTACCACTTCCTTACTTAACCTTGTTTTTTATTTTTTGGGTTCTCCATCAGGGCGGCAGTGACAGAAGATAGCATTGTAGATAGCCTGTTAGCCCTGCAAGCAATAAGGGGTTAAATAGCCTAACTGACCACAAGATGACACATGTAACTGTCTTTTAGGAAAGGGCAGGGTTAAAGGGGATTTTCCACGATCTCATTTCATGTCTCCTGTATCCAGCTCTTCAGCTCTGTGTGCTCCGAAGGGGGCGTGTATGATTTGTTTGAATTGCATATCATGTGACCCAGCAGGATGACATCACCATGCCTTTCCTCTCAGTAGTCAAAGGAAGATCTGTTTATGTAGAGCATTTTGAGTAGCTGAGAGGTAAAGTTTTTGCCTCCAGGCACAAGGGTCCTAGGTTCAAATCCCTGCAGGAACCAAACCTGTGGCTTTTTTTTTTTCCCTTTATCAATGCCCATGCCTGATTGAGGTTTCTTTTTTATTTATTTGCACTGTTTGACTAATTACTAAGGAGTACAGAGGACAGGAGTAGAATGACAGCACCTGGGGTTTGAACACTCAGTAGCTGCCTGAGAGGAGAGGTGATGTGTGAGCATTTCTGACCAGGACTAAGGAGCTCTCAGCCCTGGTCGTATCCCCTGGAGACGAGCTGTAAACAATGGCTCACTAAAGGAGCAGCTAAAACAAAAACGGTGCAGAATTTCTAATAATAATGAATGGTGAAAATGTTTGTTATTTCATTTGCAAACTTCCCACGTCAATTTTACTTCGTGGCAAAAACCCTTTAATAAGCAGAAATAGGGGTTAATAAGAATGCACAACAGTAATAGTGGTGAAATGGAGTCTGTACTATGCTGCAAGATGGCGTTCCTTATGTAAATTAAAATAGCTGTCGCTATTTCAAATGGCGGGAAACGGCACCCATAGCACAGGTCCTCGCCTCTCCAAGCCTCCTCCTCCTTATCTCTGTAATGATGCTCAATTAGAAATCCATGACACCCCAGAACAGTAGATTGGATGATGGTTGCTATGATTTTGTGGTTGCTGGTAATGGCGATCACAGGGCCCCCAAAGATGCGTCCCCTGCGGTATTCCACTGCTCCTTGCTCCACCGGACAGAAGTGAGGTCAAAGATCCCCTAATGGCCTAACCGGAAGTCCCAGAACTAGACGCTCTGTGCCGGAGTTCTGTTGTTTTGGCCTACAGACCTCCGGCACAGAGTGTCTACACTATACTACAGCAAATGTTTTATCCTCGGCTACTGGACCTGGCTGTGCAGGAGCCGAGGATGAAACGTCCTTCTCGGCATGCGGCCCCATACTTCTCTGTATGCGGCCGCGTGCCAGCGACAATGGCTACGCGTGTCATAGGTTCGCCATAACATATGCAGCACATATTAACCCTAAAGATAGTCAATTCTAAGAAAAATATTTGCTTTGTGTAAAGGATACAGGTAAAAGAACCACAGATGATGATTAAACTGCGGTATTTTTCTATGTGATATCTTATATGACAACATTTCTAGAGTAGTCGCAGCCTAAGTAGTCCTATATTGATTTCCACGGTGTAGCACTAGGAGATTCCACACTAATTAAGAGATCATCGATTGCATTGTATTGTGTGTTTACCTGACGTGTGGGTGTTTTTGTGTATCTCCTATGTCTATCCATCCACGCCTGTGGTTAGTATTGGCGTATTTATCAAGTTTAGATTAGTGGCAGGAAGAATGGGGCTATGTGCAGCGTGGGTGGCAATGCAGCACCGGGGATGCTAGATTAACATATCTATCCCCTGGCTTTATGCACTATCCAGTGATGTTAACACAGGAATGGCTGATGTCACATTTGATGCAGAAGCTATATAAAGGAGGACACATTATTTCGTTCATAATTGTTCAGCCTTGTTAGGAATATCTCAGCTCATTTTCTTGATTTTTCCAGATCCACAGAGGAGACAGAATAAGCAGCTTCTCTCCAGGCGCTGGGAGCGTTAGGGTTAAGGACTGCTGTCATGGCAGGAGATTCCCTGGCACTGTGTGTGTGTGGGCGGAGGACAGACGCTGTTAACATGTCATTATATTGGCCTGAATCCTCAGAAATGTCAAGGTGAGAGGTGTGCAGAGCTCCCGATAAGGCTACCTACCATGCTGCTGGATGACTCACAAAGCACATCTGATGGCGCATGTGGGGATTGAACTGTGGTTGTCGCTGTCAGGAGCTAAACATATAAGGACAGCGCACAGCTTCCCCACCAGACACATTTATAAGGGTAACAGGTAAATCATACTTGCCAGCAGAGAAGACCTTATTTGTCCATCTTCTATAGATTGTGTGATGTCTGGAGGCTTTTGTATATTCTTAATTCATCCATTGGTTTTAGTTTTCCTCAGAACTTTGTCTGCTACTAAATAAATTGAATAATTCATATTTAGGAGACGTTCACATATTTAAGCCTGGATTCCATGTGGATTCTGCTGTTAAACACTTCATCGCACAACGCTTTTTTTTTTACGGGTATTTTTTACTAAAGAACATGCTTATTGCATATGGATTTAGACATGTTTTTCTGAAAAAATGAAATGGGAGCTCTCATTGGTTGCTATGGGCAACAAAGAAAGTCTTAGACCATGATAGTTTTTATACATGTCCCCCAAAGTGTTTTTCTTATTAAAGGGGTTTTATCACTACAATGATTAGCTTTTAACATGTTGGGACAGGTAATTGAAGACTTTTTTTTTAAAATACATTACTATATTGATTTTTTTTTTTTTTTTGGTCAGGAGATAAAGAAGATTTTATCTCCTCTTAGAGCACAAAAGTTTCTCTGGTTACGACCATCTCTCCCCGCCTCTTTCTCCTCTCTTATCTCTCTCTTGTCTCTTATCTCTCATTACTCTAAGCTGCTGTCAGTCACTCACTCCGACCATGGTGGGTCACCTCCTGCAGAGTCTTATCTCTAGTAACGGATGTTAAAAGCTACTCATTTAGATAAGTAAACACTCTTTAGAGCTTTGCATCCTGAGTACTACACTCTATATATCTCTGGCACTCATTTTAGTATAACAGGAATAGCTAGGATTAGCAGAGCTGATGTGTCAATCACTGCTATAGAGCTGCCCACAACTTGAACAGCATGGAAGCAAGGTTGTTTGTTTGTTTTATTAGTTCAAACTATTTTCATTTAATTGCCTTATACTTACTCTGCTAATGGGTGACAGAGGGAGCCACTTCCCTCTATTAACCACTTAGATGCTGTGTCTACTATAGACTGCAGCATCTTGAAGAACAAATGGCTAGCTCAACCAGGGCCGGGACATGGCATTTTGGTGCTTTAGGCAAGTACAGCCAATGACGCCCCCCTCGCTCCCCAAAAAATTGCCCCCCCCCTAATTCCTCTTGCCCCTGCGCTAGGCCCTCTCGCCCCCCCCCCTGCACCAACTACTCTGTCCCCTGCACCACTCTGTACCCTGCACCACTCTGTCCCCTGCACCAGTTACTCTCTCCCCCCCCTGCACCAGTTACTCTCTGCCCCCTGCACCAGTTACTCTCTCCCACTTAGTAACTTCTTACCAGAGTCATCCCTGCGCCCAGGGGCGTTGCTAGGGTCCTAAAACATCCGGGCCACAGGCCCTCTGTGTTACTTTTTGCTCAGTAGGGCTGGGTTCACACGGAACTGCAGCATGTATTACATAGAAAAACCTTCTGTTCCTGTCACTAATTTCCTGCGTATCCCACATAGCTCCGGTCCATCACCTCAGCAGTCGCTGCACAATGAAAATCACCAATGACAAATTTGCTTTTTCAAAATTGCTCACCTATATATGACAGTGCAATACCCCTAAATAACAGTCACTAAATAATCCACCTACACATGGAGCAAATCTACCAGACAAATGATTGTTACTAAAAAACACTCCTACAAAACCAAGACCCTAAACTATTACTACTTAAGGATCAAATAATCCTGCCAGACCCTGACCAAACGTGACCACCACATGTGTACACAGGCTCTGAAGACATATACCACCGCCATACAGTGACCATATAGTGTAGATACTAGTTGTATGTAGGCTCTGCAGACATATAATTGATTACACTGCAGTTACATTTAGTGACTCACAGAAGACATCATTTCTGATCAGCGTCGTTCACGTTCCCTTTTCTTCTCCATCCGGTTCACACCTTCATGCTGATTGCTCCCGGCCAATACTCGTCCCTGCAGATTTGGACACAAATATCTTAGAATCCTCACATTTCCAGCAACTCCTTACTTATAGGTATATAAGTCCCTCAGTTAGACAGGTATATACGTCCCTTCAGATAGGAAACTATATAGGTCACTGCTGTTAGACCATACTTGACAACTCTCCCGCTTTTGGCGGGGGGGTCCCGCTAATTGGGCCCCCCCCCCCCCGCCACCCCGGCAGAATTGGCATTTCTCCCGCCGCCAGCAGGCGACGGGGGCTCTTTAACTGACCGCGGCGCTAGAGTAGCGCCGATGCGCTACTCTGGCGTCGCCGGGCCGTTCCCACAGGCGGGTGAAGCGGCCGCTGCGCCCGCTTCACCTGCCTGGAGTCTCGCTGTGCAGGGAGGAGGCAGGAGAGATCGTTCCCCTCCTCCCTTCTCCCCCTGTATGTACAGCGCCGGTGTGCGCCGTACATACAGGTCAGCGGCACAGGGGGAGTGACGCACGGCTGCACTCACTCCCCTGCGTCGCTGAGGAGATCGTCCAGAGCGCCCGCGCTGCAGGAGCCTGGTCAGGTGAGTGGCTTTTATTATTTTATTTTTATTAGCTTTAGGGGGGCACTACCTGGCAACAAAGGGGGCACTACCTGGCTACAAAGGGGGCACTACCTGGCAACAGAGGGGGCAACTACCTGGCAACAGAGGGGGCACTACCTGGCAAACAATGGGGGCATCACCTGGCAACAGAGGGGGCACTACCTGGCAACAAAGGGGGCACTACCTGGCTACAATGGGGGCACTGCCTGGCAACAGAGGGGGCATCTACCTGGCAACAGAGGGGGCACTACCTGGCAACAGAGGGGGCACTACCTGGCAAACAATGGGGACATCACCTGGCAACAGAGGGGCACTACCTGGCAACAGAGGGGGCACTACCTGGCAAACAATGGGGGCATCACCTGGCAACAGAGGGGCAATACCTGGCAACAGAGGGGGCACTACCTGGCAAACAATGGGGGCATCACCTGGCAACAGAGGGGGCACTACCTGGCAAACAATGGGGGCATCACCTGGCAACAGAGGGGGCACTACCTGGCAAACAATGGGGGCATCTACCTGGCAAACAATGGGGGCACTACCTGGCAAACAATGGGGGCATCTACCTGGCAAACAATGGGGGCATCACCTGGCAAACAATGGGGGCACTACCTGGCAAACAATGGGGGCATCACCTGGAAACAGAGGGGGCACTACCTGGCAAACAATAGGGGCACTACCTGGCAAACAATGGGGGCATCTACCTGTCAACAGAGGGCACTACCTGGCAAACAATGGGGGCACCTACCTGTCAACAGAGGTGGCACTACCTGGCAAACAATGGGGGCATCTACCTGGCTCACAATGGGGGCACTACCTGGCTAACAATGGGGGCACTACCTGGCAACAGAGTGGGCAACTACCTGGCAACAGAGGGGGCACTACCTGGCAAACAATGGGGGCATCTACCTGGCAACAGAGGGGGCAATATCTGTCTAACAATGGAGGCATCTACCTGGCTCACAATGGGGGCACTACCTGGCAACACAATGGGGGCACTACCTGGCAACAGAGGGGGCACTACCTGGCTAACAATGGGGGCATCTACCTGGCAACAGAGGGGGCACTACGTGGATAACAAAGGGGGCACTACCTGGCTAACAAAGGGGGGAATCTACCTGGCTAACAAAGGGGGGCATCTACCTGGCAACAGAGGGGGCATCTACCTGGCAACAGAGGGGGCACTACCTGGCAAACAATGGGGGCATCTACCTGGCAACAGAGGGGGCACTACCCTGGCTAACAATGGGGGCACTCCTGGCTAACAAAGGGGGCCACTACCTGGCAAACAATGGGGGCATCTACCTGGCAACAGAGGGGGCACTACCTGGCTAACAATGGGGGCACTACCTGGCTAACAGAGGGGGCACTACCTGGCTAACAAAGGGGGCACTACTTGACTAACAATGGCGGCATCTACCTGGCAACAGAGGGGGCACTACCGGGCAACAGAGGGGACACTACCTGGCTAACAAAGGGGGCACTACCTGGCTAACAAAGGGGGGCATCTACCTGGCTAACAAAGGGGGGCATCTACCTGGCTACAGAGGGGCATCTACTTGGCTACACGCGCCGCCCACTACAATCTCCTGCTTTTTCAATTTCAAAGGTTGGCAACTATGAGTTAGACAGGTATATATGCCCCCTCAGATAGGAAGCTATATAGAGCCCTGCAGTTAGACAGGTATATATGTACCCTCAATTAGGCAGGTATATATAGGTCCCCATCAGTTAGGTAGGTATATAGATATGCCCTCTCAGTCAGGCAGGTATATAGATATATATGTCTCCTCAAATCAGGCAGGTATATAGATATTGTACCCTTAGACAAGCTGATATATAAATATAGGGTCACTCAGACAGGTATATAGATATAGGGGTAGTCAGGCAGGCATATAGGGGCACTGAGGCAGGCAGTATATAGGGGTACTGAGGCAGGCAATATCAGGCAATATATAGGGGCACTGAGGCAGGCAGGCAGTATATAGGGGCACTGAGGCAGGCAGTATATAGGGGCACTGAGGCAGGCAGTATATAGGGGCACAGAGGCAGGCAGTATATAGGGGCACAGAGGCAGGCAGTATATAGGGGCACAGAGGCAGGAAGTATATAGGGGCACTGAGGGAGGCAGTATACTGTATAGGTATATAGGGGCACTGAGGCAGGCAGTATATAGGGGCACAGAGGCAGGCAGTATATAGGGACACTGAGGCAGGCAGTATATAGGGGCACTGAGGCAGGCAGTATATAGGGGCACAGAGGCAGGCAGTATATAGGGGCACAGAGGCAGTTAAAAATAACAACATTTATACTCACCTTACCTGCTTCCCGGCCGCGCGCTCCTCTTCAGGCCCCGCCTCCAGCGCTGGGACGCTCCTCCGACAGCTCCTCGGGTGCACAGTCTATGACGCGCTGTGTGTCTGAGGAGAGGCAGCGTCGCTATGAGATCACGTCATTGCGACGCTGCCCAGCTGAGCAGCACAGGGCCGCGGCGGGTCCGCCGCGCGATGAGGACCCGGCGGCCCTGCTGTGTCGGACCCAGAGCCGGTCCGACACTGTCTGCGGAGCGGGGAGCGCTCACTCACTGCTCCGCAGAAGCCCTCAGCTGTATGTATGTCCAGCGGACGCACATACAGCTAAAGAGACCGCTGGCGCTCCAGGCCCATGACAGCGACCTGGAGCCCGGTGAGGTTCGGGGCCCCTGTCTGCGCCCCTTAGGGACAGGCAGAGGTAGGCGCCCTAGGTGATCGCTTACCTTTGCCTACCCGTCGTCCCGGCCCTGAGCTCAACTACCTTTAACACATGCTGGTGTATCTGGAGCTCAGCTGTACATAATAGCCAGCTCCAACTGCAGATGGTGTGGGCAAAGCTTCTGAGTATCTGAGTGCCATAAATGTTTTGTGTGTGAATGACCTGACAACTCTTCCAGAAGTTTGGGAAGACGTCCTTTACTTTGGGAGTCATTGGACACTCCAAGAGATTTGGAAGGTAGACAATACAGTCAGGGTTGTTTTACAAAATTTTTATGACTCCCGTTTTCTGTCTAAGAAGGGAGAGGGGCAGTAGACATGACTCAGTTCTCCTGTATTGTTTAAAGGAGATGTATCGCTTCATCAGTTCGGCTGTTTTCTTGAAGCTTGATTCTCTCAGTTCCTGAAATCCAGGGGCGTTTCTTCCCCTCCCAGCTGGGTGTTTCTTAATTGAAGGGGGATGACATCATCCTCCCCCTTCACTGTTCATGCTCTCTCTGGAGTCAGTGTGTTCCCCCCATCCTCTCTGTCTGAGTCCACATGTCACTGTCCTCTCCCTATGCAGTCTTATTTTGTAAGAGCTGTTTACATACCACAGGCCTGCATTCAGTCTTCTATGAACTCAGAGCACTGATCTCTTCTCCTCTCACAGCTGGAGGTTTGTTACAGTTGAATCCAGTCTTCTATGAACTCATCCAGAGCACAGATCCGTCTCCCTTCTATGTTTACACAAGGCACTGAGGCACAATTCTGCTGTTTTCTGATTATAGAAGCAGCTTCAGTGTCACTGAGGAGCTGGTGGCTGTGCAGAATAAGCCGGTCCCTTATTCTGCGTGAGAGAGGCAGGAATGCACGCTCCTGTGAATACAACCGGGGACCGAACAGAATGTAAATTAGTAGAGCCGCCAGCCAATGAAATGCAAGGAGGTGGGATCTGACCAGCACTGGGGAACAGTGTTTACAGAAAACGAAGATAAGAGATCCTGTGATAAGACAGCTTTACAAATGACATCCAATTGCAAAGTTGCTTATTTTCACTGTCCCCTTATTCTGAAGACCATTCAATGAAATGATACAACCCCTTTTAAGGAGGGAGAGGGGCAACAGAGAACAGCATTTGCTTTGACACTATTGGGGTTTTCAGCAGCAGTTGTAGGTCACGTGATCTGCCAGAGGGGGCCTCAGTGTGATTGCATCTTTTGTACTATGATTAAAACAGCCCTAAATACACCAAATGCTGTGTCATGCCACCCTAAAAAAAAAGATGCAGCCAGGGGCAGGCCATCCCCTTTATCAGCCCATTAGCTGTGCCACTAGGTTTGGGAGCCATTCTTGAGAAATGTAGGTTAAACAAATATTTTAATGCACTGCTTTTGCTGTAGTTCAACCAGAAAGAAACTTCTAAAATTCATATAAATTTACAAAATTAAGTGTTTTGCCCTCTGGGAAAACAGAGTTGGGCCGTAAGGCTACAGTGTCCACACCAATGCCTGCTGTGTGACCTCATTAAAACCAAAATTTCAAAACTGAGTATCCCTCATTTAAAGGAGTTGTCTCATTACAAGCTTTCAGCCTAAGTCAGTGAGCCTGGCAGTTGAATTGAGGGGCATGCTTCTTGGTCTGCCTCTTCTGCTCCCTCTTCCCCCCTCCCCTCAGCACACAGGCAGCTCTCCTCTGTAACTTCTATACAGCAAGGGGGAGGGGGTTTGCTGCCAGAGTTAACCCTGTGTGTGCCTGCAGGAGAGGGCTGATCTATGAGTGTAGAGAGGTCTGTGAAGCATTGATTACTAATAGCAGAGCAGGAGGGATGTAAGTGTTCCTATACCCCCTGCTTAGCTTATATATCTCCACATCTCCAGCAACAACAAACCCTATCAGAACAGACAAAGGGCAGCTGGGAAGTGTTACTATAATCATGATGTGTCACTAGCACAGCAGAGCATGAAGCGTTCACATGCCTGATCTGTTCTATTAGTATAGTGACAGCTCCACAGACACATCATGATTATAGTAACAAACAGGGTCACTGCTGTCACATCTATTGATCAGCCTAATCTCTGCTTTCCTCAATCTGTGTAGAGAGCAGGAGGAAGCAGGCACACACAGGGTTAATCCAGGGGCACAGAAGCCAGAGACCTCCCCCTCTCTCCACTACAGAAGCATTCTGTGCGGGAGGGGCTGTCTGCTCAGACCTGTATTCAAAAGGTGATGAGTCATACAGACCTGACAGCCAGTGAGATAAGGATCAACAGGTCAGCTGCTATAGAGATTTGAGAAGCTGATGTAGTACTACTAACAGGGCTAACTCAAAATCAGTAGGACATTTGTAATGAACATATATTGCAAAGCTGCTTGTTTTTTAAAGATCTTTTAATTAAAACCCAATCATTGTAGCGAGACAACCCCTTTAAGACTATATAGCTTTACAGGTAGAGCCCTACTCAATGTTTCAAATGGCAGAAATATTTTTCTTTTTCAAATTTTCAAAAATCATACTAATCGATATGTGCCTTGTTGTTATCAAAAGATATTGTGCGGTTCAGTGAGTCGAATGTGACTTGAGAAACTGCAGAGTCACAGTTATTTTCCCACAAGCCCTTTTTATATTTAAATTTCAGTGAAGTGACTTTGGCCTATAATTGTCCACACACCTACATGGTTCCTCTCCCTAATAAGGAACTATGGCAGAGCCTCTTCCTGCCTACTGTGTTCTCCCCCTGTTCCTTTACTTCCCCCCTAGTCAGAGCAAGGTTTCCTTCTGCCCATCCTTTCATCCATTTCATTTTTCATTACCTCTACCCCTTCTACTACCACAGTCCTGCCATCTAGGGTGTTCCTCTTGCCCCAACAGAGCCCCTTATCATCTTTTGGTCACCCTTTGCCCAAACCCAGAATTGTTGCCAGGTTGTTTCTCCCCATGCTTCTCTTTTCTTATTGCTACTTTCTGTTTCTTCTGTCCTCTTTCCAACTCTCAAAAAATCCTGCCTCCTATGGTCTCTCTCTCATCCTCAACAGAACCCCTTCCCATCTACTATTTCCTTTCTGCTCTTCCTTAGAATACCTGCCTGGTTGTATCTTCCCATGTTCTCCATCCATACTTGCTACTTTTCAGACAAAAAATATAAATAAAAAAAGTTTGAAAATATAAAAAGCTAAAATAAAAACCCCAATAAAAAACACTTTATGTTGTAACAAAAAATATACAGAAGGTACACATAATTGGTATTGTTGCATCTGTAACAATCTAGTCAATAAAGTTATCTTATTTAATCTGTATAAAAAACAACAAAAAGATTTTTTTTTTAAATGCCAAATTTGCATTTTTATGTTTATCCAGCTTCACAAAAGAATGAAATAAAAAGTGATCAAAAACTCTTATGCAGCCCAACATGGTGGCAATGAAAAGGCCAATTTATCCCGCAAATAAAGAGCCCTCACACAGCTACAGTAGCAGAAAAATAAAAGTTTAGCTTTTAGAGTACTGTTGCATAAAAATTAGATTTTTTTTAAAAGTGCTTTAAGTGGCAAATATAATTTATCTATGTCATGAAGGGCCTGTAAACAGGGGTGTATGATGTAATATGGAGTGTAGTTCCTTTTCTGAATGCAATTTGGTATATTTGTTTATTTAAGTAGGAATAATTTTCCGTGGCACCCTACACCACAGGCATCACTAAATAGAGAACCTGTTTATACAAAGTAGTGGTCCACAGCCATGTAGAGCAGCTGCCTGAGGGGAAGAGGCCCAAGCTGAAGTTTTGCACCTGGGCCTTTGGCCCTGTATATAATTGTGATGAAACCTCCTTTCATATAGACCTACAGCAGGCCTCCTATGCTTTTCTGTCCACACACCACTCATATCTACTCATTGCAGGAACCATAATTCAGTGCCAAGAGGTTTAAATAATACGTTCCCATTTCTGGCCCTGATCTTTTGCTTATTCCTGGTTTCTGTCACTCTGCTTCTGTGACTTAGCATCTTGTTGGCTCATTGGTCATGCTGCAGATCTGATGTTTGGCTCTGGCTTTCTATTAACCCTAGCTTTAGCTGATGGTTCTTGAAGTGCATATACCACCAAGTGGAGACCATGATCCTTGAGAATGACCTCTATCCAAGACTTTATCATCATGGCAGGATGAAGGGTGAAGACTTTACACCCATGATTGGCCTTTGCTTAGGTAGTCATGGAATGGAGATTCTGCTACCTGTCCTGGTACCTTCTACCCATCTTTGTAACATTGTGTGACTTAGAAATGTTTGCAGATTAGTTCACATTCTAATCTTGACATAGACTGTAGGAATAGTTTAAAGTTATACTGAGTTTATCAACAGATTATTTCATGTTGGGACATCCTAAGGTCCCTTTTAGTGCCTGAAAACATAAACATTATTCTCAAAGACGGTAGTCTAGTATTAGTCTTTGTCTACACAGCACAGGAATACACAGGAATACCCTTGAGAAAGTGCCGGTATACGGCAGGAAACGCGTTGGTTTTTATCGTCCTCTGTTTTTAATAGTGTGAGGGTCATATACCCCTACATTTTTAAGAATAAAGACACTTTTTCCACCAAGGCATTACCACGGCTACAGTTATTTTACATTCCACGTGCGCCGGGTCCGCCATTTTCACTTTTTATAACAGCACAGGAATACAGTTAGATTTTCAGTGGATTCAGTATCTTGAATCTACAGAAAATCCGACGGTACACTGTGCTGCAGAGACAGCAATGAAAAATCCGTGCTGCTGTTTTTTTACTGTCAGGTTTTAAATCCGGCAGAATGTGCAACATGTATTATATTCCACCGGATTCTGCATGGATCTGAATATGGCAAATCTGAAAACCAACCATGGCTTTTGCACAAATCTGCGCTCCTGCCATGGTCCAGCAATGTCAAAATGCCGTCAGATTTTGGATGGTGTTTTGACATATGCTGTGAGGATTTAGCTGTGGGCGGAGGGCATAGAAATGCTCTGATCAAGGAGTGATTGAGTAAATCTTAAATAATTGCAAAAAAAGGGTTAAAACTCTCAGCAAATTTGCATCTGCGTGCGTCCTATTGTTTATTGCGATCTCATGGGTATGACACAGGTTGAAACTATGACGGCTGTAGGCTGGTAGAGTATAGTCAGTGAGTAGGCTTCCTCGTCTGCAGAAATGTGATTTATCCCAGAAATCAGTGGTCTTCATCTCATCCTTTTCTCAGCTGATGTGGATGATGTCACTTTATTGTGACAGGAAGGAGCAATTTAGTGGGAGGAACGGATGTGCCAGGAGTGTAATAGGTGTAATGTCCATGGCTTGGTAGGGAGGTGTATGTTTCAGAGAGAACAAGAGGAAGGTGCTGTAGGTGGAAGAACAAAACCGAGAGCATAAAACAATAGGCAGGACTGATTCACATGACTGTGTGCATTCTCCCTGGATCAATCTATGCATCATGACATTATAGCCTCATTGTTATTAGTAGCTGCATGAGGAACATGAGCTACAGATTGTAGAATTTAGAGTGTGTATTCTGCTAATGTCTCCCAAAGCCCTAGAGATAATCATTTTGCTTCTGCTTTGAGAGAGCTGTGCAGACCTCGTTTTTTCAATGTTTAACATTATTTTCACAGAATCTGCCCCCACCTTGACTTCAACATTAGATGCATTGTTGTACGAATCTATCCATGTTTGGCTAGACACTGGTTCAACAGAACTTAAAGAACATTGGTTTCGGTATGTATCTAGCTGTTTACTTTGTCCCTAGCCCTCACCCTAAGGGGATGTCCCCACGGCACGGATTTTCGAACGGTTTTTCAGACGGTTTGCGGTTTTGCAGACCATCTGAAAAACCAGCCGAAAATAAGCACAACGGGGCTCTATGGAAAACCCATGCAGCAGTCCCCATTGCACGGGTTTTTCGCCCGCGGATCGCCCGAAATAAATTGAACATGCACATTCTTCCCTTTGGTTTTCGGACGGAATATGTGCATGTCAATTGGAAGGGGGAGGGCTTTTCTCCGCTCATCGTGGAGAAAAGCCTCCCCCCTGCGGCCATGGGGAGAACACTAAAACAGGACAAATACCTTTCATATAAACCAACCAGTATTTGTCCTCTGCCGTGGTGACATGCCCTAAGATGCAGTTAAGAGTTGAGACAATTCAATTCCAAACCAACGTTTCAAAGTGCTTGTTTTTAAATTTGAAATTTTGACGATCTATCCTTTTTAGTTTGGTGTTAGCGCATATCAACCGGGTTTTTATGACATTGTAAGGAAAATGAGCCGTGGAAAGCAGTGATGGTATTATAGTAAGGTCTGTTCATGATCAGTGATTATATTGTAATAGGAAGTGTGTCTTGTATAACCACCTCCCTAACTGCAAATCAAATGTGTATTCATTGTCTACAAAATGTTTATACAGGCTCATTAACCTGGTCGTAAAACTGGCCTGCTCTGGTCATAAAATCCTAAACATCGCTTATTGGGGATCAGAGGTTATCTCCACGGACATAAAACCTAGAGCTGATCCACTTCAAAGATGACCAGTTCCGCATCTATCCATTTTCCTGAACACCCCCCAATCAACATAATAATGGGTGAATTATGGACGCACATAATTAGATATGAATTGTCCTTCCCCTATTATAATCTAAATAGGCAGTCAGAGACAACAAACTAAACAAACTACCCTAATGAGCTGATGGGCAGATTATAAAATATTATTTCCAGGGGAAATCAGTGTTCACAGCCTGGTGGTCAGCTATCAGCTGGAATTGTGTTTCTGGTTTCTTCCTTGCCCCCAGAGACACAGAAGATTATCTACAATATAAAATAGGTGTTTTGTGCAATGTATCCCTATGCTTTTTTTTAAAAATGTTGTGTTGTATGTCACTTTTATGTATTTTTCTCCCTTTATGTAAGAACACTGTAACCTTTTTTTTTAAAGCTAAAAACTTTAATACGTTTGGTGCTTGCATGCCTATAAGAAACTCCATAGCCCTGATCTTAAGTGCACTTAAACCCTGTCGACATTGCTGCAGAGCAAGTGCTTTAAGGTGTTTAACTGTGCATGTAGAGAGCCGGTGTGTAGTTAGTATTTAACACCACTGCAATGTTGTTAGAATTCAATTTTGCAGATGATAATCATGTGCTGTATAGTAATCAACACAGAGGGATAATGTTTTATTACAAAGGGATTGGATAAGTTGGGGCCTAGGCAGAAGAAGTGGCAGATTGAGGTTTAAACAACGATATAAGGGTTATGCCACATGGGAAGAACAATATCCATTATAAATGATTATTTGTTAAAGGGAAAACAATCGGGAAAAAGTGACATGGAGATGGACTTGGGCAATCCTGATGCGACAGTAAATTTTAATTGTAAGCGTGCACAGTGTCACGCAGCAGCTGCATAGGCAAAGGATCAATGAGGGTGTATAAAAAGGAGCATAGACTGCACACTGATGAGAACATCATTACTCCAAATTATACAAGTACTGGGTAGGACCACAAATGGATATAGTGTACAGTTTTGGGCACCATTCACAGGAAAGCCATTGTAGGCTTGGACAAGTGTACAAAGGACTGGCGAAACAAAAATATTAAAAGGGGGACTAGGTGGACTACAATACCCAGGAAACGAATTAGCAAGATTAGGGGTTAATTTAGTTTAGAGACTATAGACGGTCCTCCGGCGGGGACATTATAAATATGTAATTAAATATATCTAAGGTCAATATAGTGATCTCGCATCAAGATTTATTTATAACCACAGGACTGTATCCAGAACAAGAGGGCTTTCCTCTAATCTTGAGGAAAGAAAAGTTTCTTCATAAACATAGAAAGGGATTCTTTACTGTAAGAGACAGTGAGGGGACTGTGAACTCGCTGTCAGAGGAATTGTCATGGTGCACTCTTCCTATAAAGAGTTCAAAATGGGTCTGGATGCATTTCTAGAGCGTTAATACAATACCACAACGTTATAGTGACTAGGATTCTGGAGAAGGGTAGTTGATCCAGGAATATATTCGTAATAGCCAGATTGGAGTCGGTGAAGGAATTCAATCCCCTTAAAAATGAGGAAAATTGGCTTCTACCCCTCCCATGTTGGCTGGTTGCCTTCCTCTGGCCTATAACACCTGTAGCACAATATGCTGAACTTGATGGATGTCTGTCTTTTTCGGCCTTACAATCTAAGTGCTTGTAAGTGGTGTTTGTGGATATCAGAGTCCTTCCCTCCGGTTTGATTATTGAGGAAGGTGGTGGCAGCGAATATTTTTGGGGTGTTGTAGTGTGATTTATCCTCAATTTACCACCTGAGTGAAAGGTGAGTGCAAATAAGGTTGGGTGGAAATAAATCAACTCCTTGACAGTGGCCCCCACATCACATGTGTAACTACAGACATTTTGATGCTTTTATTTTGTTTTTCTTTGCTACAGCTCCCAGTGCTCTGCGGAGTGAAGTCTCCCATGAATGGCAGTCCTTTCCCTCTATTCTCAGTTGAATTGCTACATGCAATGAGGAATGTGTCCTCTATCTTAGCTCTCAAACGGTTCACATGTGAGTTTAATACCTTTACTTTAATTTCTTCACGGTCTTATTTTACAACTACTGCACCATAAGGGTGCCATTACACTTTCTTTTTTTGTATGGTTAAGATGGGGTTAGGCATAGTGTCAGGATTCTTAGGCCTTTTTAGGGTTAACTTGCGGTGTTTCTGGATCACTTTGATGTCACCTCTGGCCCCACATCACAATATGCTAGCCTAATGTGAAGTAGGACCAGAAGTGACATCAGTTTGAAAGGGACGTCAGAAAAACAGCACTACTAGACCTGGAAGCATCACAGAGAGAAAAGTTAGTTCCCTAAATTAATACCACTCTATAGGTTAGGGTTACAAATTGACATCGCTTCTATAAATATGTAACCTTATGTATCTTGCATAGTGAAAACCATAAAAAAGTACCAAACCCCAAAATTGCCTTCCTAAAAATTGAAATAAAAGTGATCAAAAGTCAGTTATCTGAAAATGGCACCAATGAAAACTACATATTAATCCACAAAAACATGCCCTCACATGGAAAAATAAAAAAAATATTGGTCTCAGGAAATGGCAACAAATTAAAAAAACAACAAAAATTCTTCATAATCGAACTAACCTGCAGAATAAAGATAACATGTCATTTATACTGCATAGTAAACTCTATAAGAACAACATTTCCGAAAAAAAAACACATTTGTGTTTTGTTCCCATTCCATGTAGCTGGGGAAGGCGCAGCTGCAGGCATCAGTTGTTGGGTGAAGGCACGACACTTGAACTTTCCAATGCAGTAGGAGGGGAGGGCACCATTTGCTCTGTTTGCTTATTGCACCAAAATATTTTTTTCCCTTCCCTCACTACATCACTGGCTCCTTTTAACTTCCTATATCTCCTTGTTGGGGTGGTTTTGCCCTTGGTGTCCACTCCGTCATGATCGGTGGACTACAACTCGCAGGCTATGCCCAGCACCTAGTACATGAGTAACACCACAGTCTAGAACGTAAATCCTGAAACTAGAACGAATCTTCAAAAATAGTTGTCTTTAAAATACTCCTGAGGGTCATTATGAGTATCTGAGTATGCCTTTTGGGTTTACCTATAGCAATCTAACAATTTTCACACAATAACATTAATTGTTTCTTTTGAGATGTTATTGGTAATTTATGGTGGTGTATCTCCATAACATTTTGTACAGGCAATCAAGAATTGAGCTTTATATACCCAAATTTTAACGTTGTTGTTACAGAGATTTTTCGCAATTACTCGACCTATGACTAAGGCTTTATAAAAGGGATTTCAAAATTCGCACAGCCTTCTACTGATCTGACTATCAAGAAGGCAAATGTGAAAGCCAGAGTCCATAGAGGATTTGAAAAGACTGAATATGTCTTTCATGACAACTCTTGTGCTTGTTGAGCTAAAACCAGAGAAGCCTTCTTTAGTTGAGGTAGATGCTTCTAATGGGCGGGTGGGAGCAGTTTTTGTATCAGAGTCCTCTCCAAACTCGACCAAGTTGCTGTCCACTTTACATACTTTTTACTTCAATTTTATTTGCAGAAAAAAAATCTAAACCTTAGATGATTCAAGAGTATGTATGAACTTTACGTTGGGCTTTTGAGGAGTAACATTAGATGGCTGTCACCACTCATGTACGTTGAATGAGCTAAAATATTAGATCCCTGATAAGCTAGATAGGCTTGATTTTAACCAGTTTAATTTCATTTTCACGTTTAGACCAATATGGAAAATAATTCTCACAAAGTTTTACTGTAATAAAGTCAGATTACCCTCATCGTTTTGTGGTTTCTGTCAAACTGGTTGGGGATGAATAACATCTTTTTCACCTCAAAACAACTCCCCAATACTAAATTAAACTAGATAACTGGGTGCTAGAACAAAATAACCAGAGATAGTAACAGATGAGCAAGAACTGGGTCATACTCATACTATACAAAGAATAATACTACTTATAGTATTCAAGCCTAGGAATAAACAAATATAACTTTTAAGGAATGATAATTATTAATAACACTAACCAGATTCCTACTCTACATTTACCACCCTACCACGTATCACCTAAAGGTACTAAACACTACTATCAAAAGGGGAAAAAACTGCCCCCATTAGGGGCGCCCTACCAGGAACCTTATAATATCTCGGCCATAAACTACTGGACCCCTATAACTTAGTATACAAAAAATAATGATCACCCAAAGACAGGAAAAAACACTAACCAAAAACTAAAAATAAAGAGTGTAGATGAAGAAGGCTGCCTGCTTCATCTAAATCTCGGCAACCACATCAGAGGTTGTTGTACCAAGGACCCTCAATGGAACTATTGGTCATCCCTCTCCTTCCCTAATCACCAATGACAGGGACGTGAGTTGTATATATATCCACAGTCTATACGTATTTTGGTATATGTACTGTATCTTTCTGCTTTTTGGAGTAGGTTTTCTGTTCCCTGATGAACCCCACAATTGGGGGGAAACGCGTGGGAACAAAGTGGAACATGGTTGCTATATACTGTGAATGTTGAAAATTATTGATCTTTAGGTTTATAGGTTATTGGTGTGAAAAAGTGACACACAGGTAGTTGCCCCTGTCTTTGACACTTAGCTGAGCCGTCTGGAGTGACGTGCCACAAGAGCCTGGGTTGGTGGCGGCGCGGAGCCAATTTTTTATCTGCTCAGCAAACTCTAGCGTTGACTCGAATGCCTGTAATATCAGCAATGGCTGTACATCCAGCCATTATGGGTTGGCTTCCCCGGAACATCCTGCAGATGGGTGGGTGGCTGTTCCCGCATCCCAAGGTCTCCAGGTTCCATGTATGGGTTTTTGCCAGTCTAGGGTTGCTATTAAAGAAAAGACTGTTTCTCTCCAAGTGAACGGGGGCGTGGCCTGCTTACAGGGAAAGTTGGAAGTAGCAGAGCTGAGAGGGAAGCCTCTTGCCAGTGGCTTGAGAGAATGCAAAGGAACCTGCTGGAGGCTGGTGGACGGGACGTCGCTGGTGGTTATTGGACGCTAGGTACAGGCCACGGATAGAGAGGGAATACACTTTTATATTGTTTAGGTAGTGGATGGACCACGGCAGGTGATTTGGTTTTGTACGTTTTGGTTCACGGCTGTATGTTTAAAATGTGCACTGAATAAAACAGGCTGAAGCCAGAAAGAAGCACCTGTGTCGGTGTGCCATTCGCATCTTACCAAAGCGGCAAATCCCAGTGAGCAAAAGGTACCCCACCGGTCCAAGATGGGTCCGGAGGACATGTAAGTTGTCACAAATGGTGGAGGATGCCGTGGGCATTTTAATTTGGCACATAACGGCAAGATGGGTGCAGTGCATAAAGGTCGGGCACTATCTGTTGCTGTGTCAAAAGCTTGTTGCGGAAGATCCTGAAATGTACTCATTGATACTGCCACAATTTTACATAGGACTGCTGAATTGTACATGTAAATTAAGCGTGTTTGGAAGAGACACAACCTGTATACAGACTGTTGCCTGTGTGGGAAGGCTGCCAAAGTAGACACAGAGCAGTATCTCTGAAGAAGACAGGGGCGCACCCCAGTAAAGAGAGGGTGTGTAGGTGTGGCCTGTGCCGGTTTTAAAAGATGGACGGTCGCTGTCTAAAAAGGTCTGTGTTGATGGTGTTCTAGGAAAAAATTTTTTTGGGGCCAATGGAGGTGCTGCTTGCCCAGTTAATGGAGGCCAATGCCAAGCGCAAGGAGTAAAAAAACTGCTCCGGCGCAGTTTGATGCAGAGCATGAGGCCAATAAAAAGCGATATGGCCAATGGTTCCAAGCTGCTGTGGTGTCTGGAGAGGCTGAGCCAAAAATGAAAAGACGGCTGCCAAAATTCTCAACCAACCTGACATGGTGCACATGGATGCCTTCAAGTGGATAATGTGCTGGAGAGGCTGGTCAGGTTGCCAGGACGGGCCATGGGGTTCCAAGTACGGAGAATGGCATCGTCCAGTGGTGTGGAGGTGGCTGTTGCTATGGGCAACCAACAACGATAGACTGTCGGAGCGGAATTGTCACTGTAGGCCAGGAGGCATATCACCAATCGAAGAAGGGGTCACTTCAGCGAAAAGACGAAGTTGCCAAGGGGGACCTGTGTCCTGCCGTTGCCGTGGGAAATCCGTTTCATAAGCGGAGACTGCTACCAACCATCCAGCAGACCGGGGAGCCGTGCTGTGAGGTGCCAAGAGAATGGGAGGGGATTTGCCTGACTGCCTATCAGGAGGAGGCCGAGACAGGTCGCTGCTGCAAAGCCCTGCGAGTTCCAGCTAGGGTGGAAGCCACACCCCAAGGCTGATGCAGACAGCGCCAGCAGGAAAGTCCATGACTGCACCAAGGACACCATTCCACCAGTGGGGCGAGACCCATCTTGCGACCTGGCTAAGACTCTAACCAGGGGGGTGTATTGTGGGTCGACACCGGTGTTCACGAGACTGCCAGCGCATGGGTGCTATGAGAACAGGCATGGACACATGCAGAAGCCCAGGGGGGGGGGTACATGTTGCCACTGAGGCAGGTAAAAAGGGTGAGAGAGCTGGAACTGTGAGTTGTGGGACCCACATCAAGGGTCTCACAGGCTGCATTTCCTGAGGGGATTGGTGACTTGGATATCAACTGTGGGTATGATTATGTGCTAGCGTGGGGATTAGCTCTAGTAGTGTCCCCTGAGAGGTCATAGGGGAGAGCAGCCCAAGTTGCACAGGTGATGTGTGTCCTGTGAGGGATAGCAGCAGTTAGGTTCTGCTCCTGTTGGTACACGAGAGATGTTTACCTGCTTTAATGGGAACTCTTGCAACGTGTGTTGCATGATAGTAGAAAACCGCTTACCCCGGGAAGGGTGATTGCTCTGCTGCATGTGTGTGAGTGCTCTGCTACCATGTATCGAGATTAGGAGTATTGAGTGTGGTGGTTATTGCATCCATGGGGAAAACACCATTCTGTGAAGAGTCTCTGTTTCAGTGTGTGAATGGCTCGACAATGTGTCAGGCCTCAGAGTAAGGATGATGCTGATTATGCAGAGGAACGAGAAATGGTCATGCTGGCGACCTGTAGTGCAGCTAAGGTAACTTTCATCCATATGCTTGCTGTATTTTCAGTAGGCTTTTACATGCAGTGGTACATAAAAGGATTTGCGTGATGGTTAGTGAACTGATAGACCAGAAAAAAAGAGGGTTGGCTCAGGCGCCAAGTCGCAGGGCCAAGGTTAGACGTATAGGATCCTCAGAGGGTAAAGAGGTTGAGTATTCTCCCTTACGTGACAGGCGGAGTGCAGGAAACATCTCCACACGTTGCCCCTGCAGAAGATACCGTCTGCATACAAAGCGGCCAGTGAGACGTGTGCATCAGGGGAATATGTCACCAGAACATTAATGAAGGGGCCCGTGCCAGTAATGTCACTGAAACAGCGCGTTTAGGAGAGGCGCTTTTGTCCATGCCCCAGGTTGATTGGGCTTAAAACCTGAATAAGTGCAATGAGGTTGGCCAGTGGGGAACCCTGAACATTACTAGCATGCCTTGTTATGGGGGACTTCAGGGAGTCCTAGCTGCAGCAGAAGTTGTCACTGAGATAAAGTCAGGTGACAGATTGTAGCCAAGAGTTGAAGCTTCAGGGTCAGAGAGATGACTCAGTCGAAGGGCCAGAGACCGTGGGATGAAGCAGAACGTAGGGTCTCATGGGAATCCTGCAGTAAAGACGGTAGCGGTTGGGGACTTAGGGGGCCCCCTAGCCTGGAAACTAGTGGATGGTGACACTGTCGAGGGGTGATGTCATTACTGCCTCTGGTGAGGTTGTCAGGAATAGCCCTGTGAATGTCGGGCACTACCGGCTCGAAGGCGTGGGGCTGACATTGTTGCAGAGTGTGCATGTGTTATGCCATGGTTGTAAGTGGCTATGTCCCTGTCAGTTGCTCCAGTGGCGGGAGGTGTGCAATGGTGTGAGCCCACCAGCTGGCTCGTGCATGGAAAGTGTCTATCTCTGCCCCTGAAGTTGTAGGGAAAAAACGTTGCCCCAAAATAGGAGCTTTGACCACGGAGGGACGCCTTGGTCATCGTGAGAATGCCTACCGGGCTTTCATCAGAGGGGAGGGATGTGTGGACAATGTGACAACACGGTAGTTGCCTGCTTTGCCACTAAGTTGTAGCCGTCCTGGTAGAGACGTGCATCAAATAGCACTGCGGCTTGGTCGGGGGGAAGCCAATTATGATCTGTCAGCAACACTAGGTTGCTGACAGCCCTGTATATAGCTGGTGACATCCCAGCTCATTATGGGTTGGCCTCCCACGGAAACAGCTGCAGATGGGTGGGTGGCTCGTTCCCGCGTCACCAGGTCTCAATGGTTCCCATAGTCCTGGTTTTTGGCCCAGTCTCTGGTTGCGCTATAAAAGCACCTGTCTCTCCCAACACCGTGATCGGGGGCGTGGCCTGTCACGACGAAGTTGTGAGCAGCAGAGTGGAGGAAAGCTCTGCCACCAGTGGCTTGAGAGAAAAGTCCAAGCGAACCAGTGGAGGCCCTCGGTGAGTGAGTGCTTGGTTGCGTAATGAGACGCTAGGTCCAGGCCCACGGATAGAGAAGTGTAACACAATATAAGTTTATGTTAGTGGCCTGGCCATCGCGCTGGGTTCTGTTTTGTACGTTTATGGTATCGGCTGTCATGTTTAACCTGTGAGCATGGGAATATATATTAAAAACAGGCTGAACGCCACGAACGAAGCCTGTGTCGTGTGCCATATCGCTTACCAAAGCAGGCAAATCCGTAGAGCAAAAGTACCCCCAAGGACGGTCCCAAGATGGCGTCCTGAAAGTCATGTGAGTTGTCACATGGTTAGTGCCGTCATTATTCAGTTCGTATTGTTTTTTGCCTGTTTAAAACAGTATCTTATTTATTAGTTTCTTGGTTAGTGTTTTTTCCTGTCTTTGGGTTGTGAGGGTTAATGCTAATATGTGTACATGTGTGCAGCAATAAGCTAAAGTTTGTTTTTAAAGATAAATACCCAAGCTATTCCTCCTTATAAGATCCATTATACAGATATCCAATATTATCCACTTGACGGAAGAATGGACTGTGCCAGTATTGAGCAGTCAAGGACTAACAGCGATTCCACATTAAACATGTCCCTGTCAACAAGCAAACATGCTGTTTAGCACTACCCACATGGCTCCTCAAGAAAGCATTGGCTGCATACAACAGATAAAACATCCATCTGCCCAATGGCAACTACTTTGAACACAATAAAGAACTTTATGCTCAACCCCTCCCTATGGACCCGTCCCACTCGCACATGCACCACGCCCCTTTCTTTTCTACTTCGCATAGATACTGTGTCGACGTGCATGAACTAAAGTTACAGGTAGTGCATGGATAAGATTCGAACCAGATACAACGTGTCTGACTCTTTCTCTTCACTGGCCGTGCCGTGCACTAGACATTGATTTGGAGTACCGCGAGTGGGAAAACAGGAGGACCCCTTGTCGATTTACGTACAAGACAATTTTGGCACCCCAGTTGGGAGTGCGCTAAGGCAAGATCCCGGACCCCCGCAGACCCGACCCGAACGGACGCCGAGTGAAAACACCGGCAAAATCAATTCGAGGACTGCTGCCTCTCGGAGTCACGGTAAGTCGTACATATTTATGTATGTGGAATGCACATTGGCCTCTTGTTGTTGCTTCGGTTAGTATACGTGTACCAGTCTTGAATGAGGGTGGTCATATTACAAGGTGGACCTGTCATATGTCAAAAGGATCCTGTATATGTCCAAGCCCCCGAACCCCTGGCATGAGTGACGGCTGGTTAAACGGCTGACGTCATTTTGGAAGTTCCCCCGGTATGGTCTTAGTGTATCAATTGTTCTAACTATTTAGCTCCTGGCAGAAAACTCTTGAAGCAGATAGGTGGACTCTTTCCTCTTTGTTACTAGACAGGACAAGGCCTCAGGTCTGATTAGACAGACCTGCGCGGGTCCGGTGTATTAGAAGTTGAAGCTCAATAGGGGAACTTCTCGGGAATTTGGTGATTACCGGGTGGGGTACAGTCCTCATATTAGTGTAATTTACACTGTCGACAGGAAACGGTGAAGGGACTATTGTTTTTGGATAGGTTAGGACTTATTTATTCTATTTTTTTTTTTGATAGATATGTTCACGCGCTGAGAGGCTGTGACCAGGGCACAAGGTGGTGGCCACACTTTGTGTAGTACTTTAACCAGGAAATTAGAGGAAAGAGGCAAGATATCATCTGTTTAACATGTTTAAACGGGAAACATAAGTTACCAGCAGACAAGCCATGAGGACTGTCCGAGGCTAAATAGGTTATGCTCGGATACAGACAGGGAAGAAAATATGGTAATCATGCTAGGACAGATGTACTAAAATTGTGGGATTGTCTAGAGAGGGATGGCTACCAACCGTCAATAGTGGCAGGAAAATTATAGAACAGAAAGTATCGAGGCAAGTTGTGTAATAAAGGTTGGTTAGATATGGTCAGGCCCATTTGAGTGTTCGCCACGAGGGGACTGCAAGAAAGAAAGTTATGTTAGACAGTTGAAGGTACTGGGAGGTTCGAGAGCGCTCGAAAAGTTTTACGGTTACATGAAAATGTCCCGATGAGGAATATGTGATTCCTAAGATTTGGCGCAGTGCCTGTGCCACCGCCCTACTTGATGGCTACCGTAATGGGACGGACAGGTGGACCTAAGTGATGTTATTTGCGAGAACAAAATACGGAATGGCGTGGAAACTTGTAGAGTCTGTGGCGCTGCACGAAAACGCCCCCAGAGGGCGACGCCCTGAACCACCTGTCCCCGGCCCACTATAATCCCTTTGTTACCACTCCCCGGGGCCAGTACCTCATCAGGGTCTCCCACTGACCACACCGCAAGAGAGTGATCACGGGCACGGACATCCTATGTCTGTGGCCCCGCCCCAGGAGCACAGACCGCCCCCAAACCCGGCCCGCGTGTCTCGTCCCTGGGATCAGGAGAGGATGAGACGCCTCCTCCCGGGCCAACTAAGGCCCGGGGGCACCAGGGCAACCGCACCGGCTAGACCCACGAAAGATCTCACCCCATAGGTGGATGGGGACCTGGATCAATTCCGCTCAGGCGAGCTCAGGGCTGCCAGCCGTGTCGCCCATAACTCTTCGGACAGGCGGCACCGGGACAGGGACTGTCGCCAAATCAGGTTCCCACTCAACCCCGTAGCCTTTGGAGGCGGACTAAGTTATACCACGTCCCCCAAAAGAAGACAGATACGAATAACGGGGAACCCATTGGGGAACCCCGAGTGTCCAGAATGTTCAATACCCCCCAACGTGAAAACTAGTTCTGTTCACTGTGGGTCATAGAGACATCCTCACACCACAAAGTAGGAGAGATAGTGAGTCCAGCAAACACCGCGTTAACCAACCGCTGGAGGATTGGCTGCGAAGCCTCATTAGGAAGGCGGGCGCAGCCCGTCACGGTGGCACTTTTGTTCATGATTATAGAAAACAAGGGACATTAGAACTGGGCTCCGACAGTGCGTTAACCGGAGCGGGGGCAATTGCTATGTGAAGTCCTTATTACACAGTAGGACCAGTATATGCAAGAACCACCAGATAAGGAATGTTAGAGAACTTCGATTCTAGCCATCTGGAATTACCTTAGCGCCGCCAGTAGGGTCACCCGACGAATGACATGACTAAAACGTTCCATCTCAATACATTTGGTTTCAGACCCGGTATCTATGGACTACCCCATTCTAGAATGTGTACAACTGCATTTAATGACTGATTATGCAACTATATCATTGAAGAGACCATGATGTTGATTTCAGAACTAAGCTCGATAACGTTTGGTGGTCGACAACCCAGGTACACCAGGGATTGTTGGTCAAACAATGTAGGGCATTGGAGATCTTCCAGCGGAAAGACACCACATTGCCCCTTCCTCCTTCCTCTGCAGCCACCCTGGCTGCCAGCCAGTCCTGAAGACCCCAAAGATCAGCGCCCCTGTACGGTAGATTGCAGAAGGGCGATCCAAACTATGTGCCCTTCACCCACGGACAACCGAATCGACTCTCTGGCTAAACAAATTAACTGAACCCATGAAGCTTTTCAATGCCAATTTGATTAGAAAAACTGAACACAGACCAGGCAGATATATGGAGCAAACTCGGAAAGTTCTACGCATAACCCTTAGTGCATGGTTCAAAAGATATGATGTACTACCTCACTACCATACAGAATATCGGTACCACCGGAAATAGGACTTAATCTCCTCTCGGTGTCTAGGTCCCAAGTATTTTGCGAACAAACTTAAAGTAAAGATGGGCCACAGAACTGCATAGGAGTGATCAAGCTTCCCTACTTTGCAGGAGGCAAACAAAGGCAAGCAAGGAACGATGAGGCCGTTGACTATGTAGTGCTCCTTGCTTCCTGCACAGCAGTCGGAAGACCTAGGGTTTTTCTCAACCAATAAGAATACAATTGCTCCTTGTTAGGGGTCAGAGACTGTGATTGATGGCCCTGGAAGAAGACTTAGAAAGTCTTGTGTGCACGCACCTAGGCCAGGAGTTGTACGGCTGCAAGAGTAAACAACGGAAAGCCGATATCCCTGTGTAATGGGTTTCCAAAAATGATTGCCAAGGAACAGGAAAGTAAAAAGGATATGAACAAAAAGGGTGTGAAGCCGGATGATGATTGGTGTAACCAGCCCACCTGGCTACCACCAGCTCGTACAATAGAGGCCACCCCCCCACGAACCCCCAGGGGACCAGAGAACCTCCTGTTTGCTGGCCGATGACAATCTCAGAAATACCGGGCACTTTTTTTAAACAGTCGATTGCAAGCGTCCGCCTTCACCAACCTCCTCAGGATATCGACAAAATGTACAAAAATCGGATGGTCGATACCGCACACCAGGAGGGGCCTCCTATGAAGGTTAGGCCAGCCGTCACCCACGTTCTCATCCTGTAGGTGGATAACACCAGCGTGTGGGTTATCACTTTTACCTGTCGCTGGCTGACTTCAGATTTTATGGTGGAAATGGTGGCGGCCACCATCTCGTGCGATTTCAGCCAAGTCCTTACACTTCTGTGCGTCCGATCTACTCTGACATTACTTACGCTGTCTTGGGGTAGGTGGGTCGCATTCATAAGTCGCCTCTCACCAGCTGCCAAATTAATGATGGTCCCTTAACTGATCCGTGATGTTCCCGATTTTCCTAGTATCAGACACCTGCCCTGTTGAATCTTACTTGGGAGCGGAACCTTCTGCAGCCTCATCGAGGGAACAAATACCAGTATAACTCCATCCGAAGGCATGGTAATTAGAATGCTTAGACCCCGGCATCTAGAAGACTGGGTTAGCAGTAACGCTGTTGACCTTAAGAGCCTTACCTGCTGTTATGATGTCCCTTAAATGGTAGCCATGTCCAAAGATTCCACCTACATACTTACAACCAACCTTCTCTACCTTCTTTGTTTCTGCAGTAGATCGAGACACGCCTCTGCGAGTCCCATCACTCAAGAACCATGCTGCGAAACATAACGCCCAATTGGTGATACTTTTTCAGCCATGTCTGGATCAAGTTGCTCAGTACAGCGCCCAACTGCTTGAAAGGCTGTCATGCCGCACAGATTTTACTGGATAACGACCAGCAGACATCGTATGGGAGACATGATGTATATGTATTACAGGCCCCCCTTGACGTGCTTGTTGCTCATACAGACTGGACATTACACGAAGATATGACTCCTTCAGCGCAAATCTTAGCTAACAGTATCTTTAATGCTGCCACTCCAATGTGTCTTTCAAGCCGGTAGCAATATTATGAATCCCAGCAATATTTCTTCCATTATTACGTGACGACAGGGCGGGAAAATGTCTGGATGATGACAGGGAGAAGGAAAGATTCATAGACCATGATTGCCTTTGAACTACTGTGCAGAACGAAATACAATCAACCAGCCTCACACGTGTTGACTGAAGAAATTCCCCCAAGCGGATTTCTCAAACCTCATGGACAGTTTGGTTCAAGATATTGCTACTGAAGACCAGGGACTTTTCATTCAGGATACTATGCAATAAACCACAGAAGATCGGACAATTCCTTAGGCACGTAGCACTGCCCCCCGCAACTTGTCAGTTCATGTGGAAGAACTACAAGACTCCGAACGTGGCCTGCCAAATCTGGAACTGAAGGACAAGACTGCAATTATATGGACTGCTCCAGTAATGCCTACAGGCATTGCCCACGATTCTTGGACTAATCTGGAAGACATTAGAGGAGTCCCAATCACAGCCGCAGGACCCCTGTGATGCATGCAGTTGCAATCCAATGTCCCTGCATACGTCAGGCCGCTCTGCACATGACAAACCAAGGAGGCAATCCATGAAAGTCAACGGCTCATGGTAAAGCTGGGAAAAAGCAGGGAAGCCAGAGGGAACCCTCATACTGCAGACCAAGCAGCCAAGACAGAAGGCTCCTAGGAGCCGTGTCATCCAAACGGGGCTGGTCAGGAGGGCTGCTCCTATTATGCGGGATTACCAGAGCTAAGAGAAAGAGCGTCTTATCAAGGATCTCAGGAAACTGACCCAACAACCGGCTGAAGACTGGAAACCAGGAATGGCACCACGAAGACCCAGTCAGGTTGAAGAACACACCTCGGCCCCACACTGGCCAAGGAGAAACAACAATCGGGAAAAAGGGAAGGAGCTATGTGAAGGGAAAATTATGGAGCAGTACAATGGGACTTGTTTGCCTCCCTAGGCGAATGTTACACTGCTATTGCCGGCATGGGCCCATGGGGCCACTCACAGAGGAAAAGACACCAAGCCACTGGCCTGTGTGCATAAGCAACTGTACTATGCCCAGGTATCATGCTCCATGAAATGCAGCCTTCAAATCAAGCTTGTTGGTCCCTGTGCCACAACTGCAAACCCATCTCCTTCAGCTCAAGTTCCCATGCTGCAATTGGCGAAGCCGCAATATACGTTCCCAAAGGATCCAAGATGGACCACATCCAGATGCCAAAGAGTGGAAAATAACGAATATGTCTTAAGTGGCAGTGGACTTGTTTTCAGGATGGCCCAGAAGCATACCAGTGACCAACATGACCTCCAAAGTAAAACGGCAAGAAGTTGTTTACTGAAAATAGATTATCGATTTGGAATCCCTCTAGGTGATTCGAGTCAGACCAGGGTCCAGCATTATCTTACTCAGTTCTTCAGAGAGTACTGGAAACATGTTAGCGGGGTAGATTTGGGCCTCCACACGATCGTACCATCCCCCAAAAGTTCGCGAAGGTAGAAAGAAATGAAATGGTACGCTGCAAGACAAACTCTTGAAAATGACCCAGTGATTCCCATTACCTTGGTCAGAACTTTCTCCCATATTATACCTTACCATACTCACGACACACTCCAAAGGCGGAATAAACAGGGCCCATGACCCCCCTTTGAATTCTGTTTGGTAAACCCTCCCACCAGTGTTTGATATCTGCAGAACAGAGTTGAGCGAGAGTATGATAAAAACTGTTCAATTTGTGATTGAATTGTCTAAAAGAATTGACTAATTTGCCATGCAACCAGTTTTCTGACTTCTCTTCCAGAATCACAGTGACCATAGTGGAATGATTTCAAGACCAGGTGATACCCGAGTGTATGTAAAGAGACATATTAGAAGGAATTTTGTAGTTTACACCCTTCGCATCACCTTTTATCTTAAATTATATTTTATCAATCCCACCGCTCGCTGACCCGGTCACTCATTCACTGCGTTCCTGGTCACAACCACGGCGGGTGAAGTTGGAAGGAAAATCCACATGAGATCCACGCCTTCACTGAAAAGGGACCCCCACCACTAGACTGATGCCTCTTGTATATCCTTGTCCCGTGTTTGTGTGGGATTCTGGAAAGAGTAAGAGGGAAGCAACCATATTATTGGCCGTGGACCTAAGCCAAACAGTTCTGAACCTTTTTCATTCGACTTCTGTGATATTTATGCCACCAGACCCCCCGGTTTGTAAAGATGGGTACCCGATACGATAGAGAAGCTTACAAACACGAGGGCAATTCCTATATCTGTAGTCGTGACCCCACCCCCCCCCCCCACCATACCCAGGGGGAAATACAATATTCGTAGATTATGGTCCGATGTCGGGGGTGGGTAATACCAGGTGAACGATTGGGGAATTATAAAACCTAAGAGAGGGCAGGGACTTCCGCAAAAGGAACAAAAACGGAGACCATTGTTAGTCCCGGCTGAATGCTAACTTAGGCGACAACAATCAACGTTGGAAGGTAGTCGGTTGCGCTCCAGAGGATGTCTAACCCCTTACTTCTTGAACATTGAGAACCCAGCTCGGATAGATCTGGGTGAATAAATCCATGGGGGCACTCTACCGATCTATCCAATCCACCGCTAGGCATATAGAAACGCAAAGATGCTGTAGGAAAAACCCCAACCACCAGCGACCCCCACATGCACCTCCCAAACGGACCAGAGGCGCTAGATCTTCAACAGCTGTAGCAGATGTAGTACTATCCCTTAATATACGATGGTAAGTTTGTCTATCCCAGAAAAGAATCTTTGGTCTAGAATGGATTAAAATTACACTGTTAGCGGCCCCACAATCTGACTGTTAAGGCTGTCTGGCTTGTTGCTGGAGCCATACCCGAATATGGAGACCACACCACATACCAACATAGTAGATAGAAACTAATGCAGACTTGTTTTCAAACTACTACAGAAAACAAAATGCACGACACAAGATGTGAAGATTTAAAAACCCCTTTTAAGTTTCAAACCCAAAGGTTACGCACTCAAGGAAGATGCGGTGTTGGGTATTAACCCGGCAGTAACCACTTGCTTCTTCCCCTAATGATCACCAGTACCTAAGGGAACCCTCTCTTGGAATCTATCCTCAGAAGGATTTTTGTCAGGTAAATTCTGGAACCTCAGCTGATGAAAACTACTTTAAACCCACACAGGTACTCTTTTAGATGTCATTCGCGGTTGATGTGGTGACGGGAAATTGAGAAGCCGTCTATCCAGGCACAGTGGAAGGGTCTGTGTGCCCTTAGTGAGAGCTTTCAATGCCTTTTAAAGCAACTACCCCCTATCGGGATCTGACCCATTCACAGTGAAAGACTCTAGAACAAGAAAAAGAAGTAGAGCTAAGTACCAGATTCAACTCCGTGGGGACTCCAATGATTAATACATTGATGCCCTTAGGCGGTCCCCTAGGGGGTGGGATCCCAGGACAAGTTTAAAGCCCAGACCCAGATGAAGCAAGGGCGGTTGCCTCAATACGTATTAACAGAGGCACATAAATTTTTACAATAAATGTAGAATTGGATTAATATATTTTTTTTATAACATCAACAAGATGTTTGTCAATTTCAGCAGAGACGGTTTTCAAGGTGTCTAACTGAGACGAGTTAGAGTCCCACAATACCAGAAGGACACCCTTAGAACCCCAATTGGCAATTAGCTATGGTTTTAGACCGAGGAACTGGTGGAGTACTGTGGTCTGGTTAGGAGCACGAATGTTGTTACTTACATCCGGACAACACCAAGGGCATGATATGGGAGATTACCATTGACCTGGAGTAAGATCAGGAATTTACTCTAAAGAATTTAAGGAGAATTCAGGAGTGGATACTTCCTGGGCAATTGGTTGGCGGATTGGACTGAAGTAGGAGTGGAAGCAAAAGGTTACAACAGCAATGGCACAATTCTGCTGGTTTATTCTCGGTAGGTTTTGCTGTGCTGTTCTGTGATGTTGTAGTTCCCATCCTATACCAAAATCCTACTCAGCCAACAAAATAGCTTATGGTGGAAAAGGTGGTATGATTATAATGAATAAGAAATAGGAACCCTCTGATGCATGAAAAAAAGTTAAAAGTATTCCAACTATCATCATGTTATGGAAAATGCCAAACCACCCCCATGGGATGAAATCTCAATTATATCTAGGGTCAGAAGGGAGACCTCACCATGCGAAAGGTAGGTTAGTAAAGAGGAAGGAAAGGCGAGTTGCTTGCATAGAAATGGATGCTCCTACGCGAATCTCCACGAAGAAAGCCCCACACCCAATAACCCCACGGTCGGTAGAGCAGCTCCCACAGGATAAATCTATGTAAATTAGAGTTTGAGTATGAGGAAAAGTTGGCATTTTAGGGGGGAATGGAGGAAATTAATAGCTAAATATGTTACATGTGGCATCAATAAGCTAAAGCTTTGTTTATAGACACCACAAAAAGCCCTAAGAAACTTTTAAGACCATACAGTATCACTATATCCATTGAGGATGATGACTGTGCCAGTATTGAGGCAGTCAGATTACACAGCGATTTCCACATACAATCCTGTCAAAAGCAACGAGTTTCGACTACATGTCCTAAGATGGCATTGGCTGATACAACCAGAAAACTTCATCTGCCCGGCAACTACTTTGAACCAATAAAGAACTTTATGCTCAACCCCTCCCTATGGACTGTCCCACTGCACATGCGCCCACGCCCCTTTTTCTACTCGCATAGATATGTGTGCCGTGCTGAATAAAGTAGGTAGTGCATGGATAAGATTGAACCAGAACAACGTGTCTGACTCTTTCTTTCACTGGCCGGCCCGTGCACTCAGACATTGATTTGGAGTACCGGAGTGGGAACAGGAGACCCCTTGTCGCTTTACGACCCCGACAGGGTGATCATTATTTTTTGTATACTAAGTTAGGGTCAGTTAGTTAGGGCCGAGATAGTTTAGGTTCCTGGTGGGGGCGCCCCTATTGGGGCGGTTTTCCCCATTTTGATAGGCAGTTTTAGTACCTTTGGAGATAAATCCTCCTAGTGAATACCCTAGAATTTAGTATTATTGGAAAATTCTCTGTTCACTTATGTACAGTAATTTCACTCAACAGATTGTCTCTGGGACCCAGTTAATTCCTAAAATTTGCAGGACTTTCATTTATCTCTCTTCTCTGCTTATCATCTTATGACCAACAAACTGGGGACTAGAATCAGTCTTGTAACAATGTTTACAGGGTTTTTTGTATCAGGTAGAGATTGTGTCATTAGGATGCAAAAGCAGTTCAATACTATGATGGAGAAGGGTGCTGTCTTCTTCTTGCTCCACCCTTCATTCTTCTGTTCAGTTTCCACCACAGGTTTAGGTGAGATCCCTGGTATGTTTTGGTAGACTCTTCGCTGTTAACTTTGGCAACTATGCCTCCTATTTGTTGTCTGGGTTTCCTGCAACTAACATTATCCAGGGAATCATTAGGAAAACTAGAGCCATCATAGTCCTGGGGCCAGCTCAGCACCTCAATCACAACCAGGCTTTGGGAAAAGTAGTGTGCTATAGGCTAACTTACCAACTCTCCTGATTTTTCCAGAAGTTTCCTGGAAACTTGGTGACAAAATAGTTGGGGTTTATGCAAACCCTGTCCAAACTGTAAGCATTGGGAGTGGTTTCAGGTGCATTACTGGGGTGGATCCTTCCATATGGCCCCTTTAAAAGGTTGGTATGGTATGGCTATAAGAGAAGTTATTCCAGCTCATTTTATTGCAGAATTCAGACCATTACAGCCTTATCTTTAATTTGTACAAGCTCTGACAGAAAACATAAAACTGCAGTAGTCTCATTAATATTTGGTTTGTCACTTGAGTACAATTATTGATTGTGTCTTCTAAAAAGTTGCCTTTAAAGAGGAAATTCTGTTCCTAAAGATTTGACATACCAACATGATCTAGCATAAATGTGAGTGGTATCATGTCAATGGGAGTCCCATGACTCTGGTTTGCTGAGAGGTGGGCTCACTTGCATCAGCCTTTGTCCACTGAAGTATATATGTCGCAAGGAAATGATAAAAGTAGGGATTTGATCAAATCCTTAAGGGAGATGATCCATCTTTTCAGTAAAACAGTTCAGGGATTTGATCAAATCACTGACTTTCTTTAGGGAAATCACCCTACAGAGTTGTTATTTTAATATCTTCCATGATTTGATCATCTCTCTTAGGGATTTGATCAAATTCCTATTTTCATCATTTCCCTGCGACATATACAAATTATGGAAAGAGTTGAACAAGACCCTTAGTATCCTAATAGATGTGAGTTTCTCCTTTTGGACTTATTACCTATCAAGCATTTATAGCATACGCTGTGGAAACCCCATTATTATTTCAAATGGGAATATTCCATTGAGAGCATGGGAGTTAGAAGATGTCAGATACAAGGCAGGTCTAAAATTATTTCAGAAAACTATAATTATTATTGTTATTATTTATCTTAGACCACCATTAATTCCAGGGTACTGTACAAGCCAAGAGGGTCAGGTACATAATAATCTAAGACCAGGACAAATACAATAATAACACTAAATAACAAACTGATACAGAAGAGAGGACCCTGCCTGTGAAGGCTTAAAATCTACAATAGAAGAGGAAGGTGACAAAAAGTGAGGGGCAGAGATGTTTGTATTATAGTGTAGTGGCAGCAAGGCTATTGTAAAAACGGGGAGGCCTCATAGCCCCCCTCTATAAAAAGGAGTTTAACAAGAATAACCAGTGAGTGACTACCAAGTCCTGAAGGCTAACATTTGGGAGAATATTCAGGACTCACTCAGGAACCTTCTCTAATGTAAAAGAGTTGAAGTGAATTAACTCTTGTAGAATACGTTCTTAGTGGGCAAACCAAGGGGATGTATGGCTGGGTTAGAGCTGTACTGCTCAGTGTGGACACAGTTCACATTATATCAGCAATTTATTGTTAAGTGGACAATGTGTGGCACTATGAAGGCACTTTTAACTGGGAATCAATCTGCTGTACTTAGATACCACAGTTTTGATTCATGTAAGCAAGTTATTTTACTATATGGATGCTGCTTGACCTCAAGTGAACACTTTATGCAGCAAATTGGCACTTTTCAATACTAGCTGTAAATAGAAACCATTAATCTAGGTGCTGTATGACTACATTTATCCTAGTAGCTTGGTGGTATATTTAAATGGGCATTACTAGGGCAGGTCCAAAGTATGATAGATTTTGCTTGCTAACCCACTTTCAGAAACTTGGTGGCTTTGAACACAGGGTTCTTAATTGCGTTCCAATAAAATCCAAAACTGGGTGTGGCAGCAAGAAGTTAAATAGAAGGAGTGTCATCTTTTCTAGTTATAAACCTGTTACATTGCCTGGACTAAAATCCGACTAAGTGTGGTGTTTCTATGTTCTCCCTGTGTTACCAAAGGGTATCATAGCAATATGTGATATGCTGTGTGGACTCTAGGGGTCTCACTACTTGTGAATGTGTACAACAATGACATTGCAACTTGTTGATTTAATGGTCAGGGACCTGATCAGACACATGTGTAATGGCAGCTAAAACCTTATGTAATAAAGTGCCTGAAGACATCCTCTGAATATGATCCATCATAAGCAACAACTAACAGAACAGGTATTTAGGTTTTTTCTCACACTCCATAAACATATTAATATGTTATTGGCCTTTTGTGTTTAATATAGAGAAATTTGATTCTAAGCAATTTTAAGAAAGAAGCTGATGTGAAGACATGTACTGCATGGTGGAATATTTTGTTGCTATATAAGCTGAAAGAAATGTTTTTTGAAGCACTTTGTGTGTAGCAAAATTTTTCAGTCTCTTCCGCAGTACAGAAATGGGTTAATTATGACTGGTTTTTGATGCCTGCAGTTTGAATGACATGTTCAATGTGCCTGCTTTTGCTTCACACAGAGATTGCACTGAATCCTGTCTCCCATAATTGCTGATGCCTCTCTTATTCTGACCTCCTGAAGATGCTTCTTAGTGCTGCGATTGGCAGCGAGCCAGCAAAGGAACTTCTTTTCATCCTACAGAGAACTCAGTATAGAGGACTCCAAGAATGAAATAACGAGTGGGAGTTTATTTTTCCTCTTCTTTGACTCTGAGCCAGTGATGTTACCCAATTATAGCCCTGGGAATTCCCTTTCACTTGCTGCTTTATCCGGTTAACTCTTTTCCTTTTCTGTGGAGCACTACATTAAGACATATATGTGATATCCTCTTATCAGTGACTTATATTCATTTCCAACTTAGACCAGAATTGATAGTATAACATTGATCAAGGACCCTCAGTCCATGAGCCCTTAAATTTTAGCACGTCATATCAGAAGATTCTAAAGAAATTTTTCAACCTTTTCTGTTAAATTCAGCTTACTTATTTACTGTTTGCAGCCTTCACTGTACACACAATTATTTGGCAAACTTAATTTTTAAGGATTATCCTATTTTTCGGACGATAAGACGCACCTAGGTTTTAGAAGAGGAAAACAGGCAAAAAAAATTGAAGCAAAAAGTATGGGCTGAAGTGTATTTTTGTTATTGGTACCATTTTGGGATAGATGCGTCTTTTTGATTACTTTTTATTCCAATATGGTGATATGAAATGACCAAAAAACATAATTTTGGCGTTTGGATTTTTTTTCTTCTATGCTGTACAGCATACGGGATAAATTATGTTATAGTTTAATACCAATTGGCAATACCAATTATGTACAACTTTTTATTTTTTTTATTTGTAAAATGGCAAAAGTAAAGTGATTTAAACTTTATTTGTAACTTTTTTTTTTTTACCTTAATACTTAGTCCCCTAGGGTTCTTGACCACTAGGGGGGAAGAATGCCTTGTCCTATATACAGCAGCACTATTGTATTGTTGTACATAGGATTTTCATTCATTCATTACCTATTATACCCTGCCATAAGCTGGGTGTAATAGGTACACATACATGGCAGCTGTGGAAGCCTGAATGAGGTTTCCTGCTGCCATGGCAACCGATCCTCCCCTGCGATTACATTGCAGGGAGGTGATCGGACGGAGGGCGGTGCGCAACACCATCCCTCATTCAGCTGTGATCGCCGCAGCATCTAAAGTGTTAACAGCAGGGACAGCGCCTGCTCCATCCCTGCTGTTAGCGGCGGCTGCCCGCTGTACTGATCAGCCGTATGCCGCCGCTATGCAGAGCTCTCTCAGGCCGGCAGAAGTCCTGAAAGGATCGATGCTGCGGGAAGCCAGTAGCATGGTTTAACCTCTTAAATACTGACTTCTCATATCATCTCTCCTCTTTACCCTCCTGCCAAAGTGCATTCAGACTATAAGACGCTCCCTCATTTTCCACCCAAATTTTGGGGAAAAAAGTGTCTTATATTCCGAAAAATATGGTAATTTTATTATTTAGCCACTACAGTGCTGTTGGCTAATCTAAAAAGTTAATAAACCTCAAACCCGATTATTTAAGAAAGTAATAATGAGGTTTTGCTTTTTTTAGGAGAATATCTATTTGTGCAAAATTATTGAGTAACTATTACTATATAGAATTATTAGGCAACTAAATTAAAAACCAAAACTTCAAACCTCTACTTTCATCTGTTTGAGTGAGAATAATAAACAAACAACTAAAAATTTACAAATAAACATTTCCCTCCCAAAAAATCAGCACCCATCTTTTTAATAACAGTCATAAAACGTTCATATAGAATATATAGAAGAAATTTTCCAGCATCTCAGCAGGTCGCTTAAATTTTAAAAGAATACATTTTATTCCATCAGCGTAACACAGTGGACTATTCCAGCTCAGAAGCAGGAAGTTTCACAGAGCTATCAACATAGTAATCCATCATACTGTTAGAAGCCAACTTAGAACACTTCAGTCCTGTCTTAAAAGGTCAGCACTTTTTTTAAAAAACTGAATTACAGGTTAAAAGTTTTCATTTTCCTAATCAAACATATTGAGAAAGTGGTTATATTTTCAGTCGGCTAGTACTTTATAAGGTTCGCTGGAGGTGATAGGTCCTCTTTAAGGTCCGTACTAGCTAACCACACAGTGGTTAAGATTCAGTCTTCCTTACCTTGCCATGTCTCTGAGCTCTGAACTCCTTGTATTTCTTTGTCTTGGTCAGTGGTGGTCTGGCTTCAGCCCATCTTGCCTTGGCCATGTCTCTAAGCTCTGAACACTTTGTACTTCTGGATACTCCAGGGCAGTTGCGTTCTGAAATACGACAGCACTGGAGAAGAATGGCTTCCTGGTTGATACACGTTTGATTTGCTAATTTGCGACTTTTTTTTTTCAACACGTTTCTTGTGCTCCTGTTGACTATTTGCAATAAATAGTTTGATGGTTCTATGTTCATGCCCCAATATTGTAGCAACTGTAAAAGTTCTGCATCCCTCTGAAAGACTTTTACTAATTTTTTTTACTTTTCACAGTCAGTTAATTATTGGCCCAAGCTGCCTAATTCTTCTGTACACTTTAATATAGGGTGATGATCTCCTAAGGCAACACCCTTCCTCGTTACACAAATACATCACCTGATATCTTTCAATCTAATAACCATTCAGGTTTACATATCTTGAAGCTGACAAATATGCAAAAAATGATAATATTTTTAAAATACTCACTTGCCTAATAATTGTCAATGCAGTGTACATACCTTTGTAAGTCAGTCTTAAAGAGAACCTGGCACATAGTTTCTGCCCCCCCTTTCTGAGGACAGCACAAGCTAGTGTCAGACTTGCTGTGTCCAACGCTGTGTCCCTTATTCTGTAAGATGCTGTAGTTTTAGAGCATTAGATGTAAGATGCTGCAGTTTTCACAGTTTTCAGCCAGAAAAGAGTCATGAAATGAGCCATTTGAGGCTAACCCCGCCCACCTCAACTGATAAACCTATTACTTTGAATAGGTAGAAACATGTGAATAACTGCCAGTGGGCGGGTCTAGCCTTTGGTGGGCGGAGCTAACACCTGCTCATGAATAAGATTTAAGCATTAAATGCTCTACAACTACAGCATCTTACAGAATAAGGGACACAGCGCTGGAAACAGCATGTCTGTCACTAGCTTGTGCTGTCCTCAGAAAGGGGGGCATAATCTATGTTACAGGTTCCCTTTAAATGTAGTTGTGAAGGACAAAGGAGAAGGCTTTTTTCTCTTGTTGTAAATGTTATGGACACAACTCCTCAACTTAACCTTAACCTAAACTTCTCTTTTGTATGTCTCCTTAGGAGACGCACACGTGCTTACTGTATATAGTGAGACTCTCGGTTCACATATCATGATCAGAATGTGCCGCTGGTGGCGGTCTGTGTGTGTACATGTATAATTACATGTGTGCCGCAGCCCTGCCGTGTGGCACACAGGTTTGCATACGTTTTTTTTCAAGAACTGTGTTATGTGTGCGAAACATACGTTATACTTGGTGTACATTGATTTTTTAACCTTAGGGATAGGAAGGGGTGCTTCATTTTGGGTTTCTGTCCCCGCCCCATCTCACAGGCTGTCTAAGAAGGGCAGCTTTGAGGTTGGGTGTTTTTTATTTTTTTCTCTCTGAATTAATGGAGGTCGCGTGACCCAGTGAGAGCCTGATTGGCTCGATTGAGAGGTAAAGATAGGATAGGGACTGCCGATTTGAGACCACGTTGAAAGTCGTGGGCAGCTTAAACATTTTTTTGTTCTGATCATGATATGTGAAACGAGAGTCTCAAAGTTTTTTCATGTTTGATAGATAGCATAAATGCTTATTTAGGATTTCGACAGTAGTGTTATTGACCTTTTTGCAGAAATGTGCCGCTGGTGGCGGGTTCTGTTTTTGGTGTACATGTATAATTAAATGTGTGCGCAGCCATGCCAGTGGCACCCAGGTTTGCCATACGTTTTTTCAGAAATGTTTTTGTGTGCAGTAACATACGTTATACCTTGGTGTACTTTTGATTTTAACTATATGGAAAGGAAGGGGTGCTTTCCATTTTGGGTTTTCTGTCCCCGCCCACTCTCAAACAGGCTGTCATAAGAAGGGCAGCTTTGAAGGTTGGGTGTTTTTTTTATTTTCTATATGAAATAATGGAGGTCGGATGAACCCAGTGAGAGGATGATTTGCTCGATTGAGAGGTAAAAGATAGGATAGGAATGCCCGATTTTTGAGACCACGTTTGAAAGTCCGTTGGGCTGCTTAAACATGTTTGCTTCATGAATATGTGAACCGAGAGTCTAAATTTTTTTCATGTATGATAGATAGACTAGCATAAATGCTTCTTTAGGGATTGCGACGTAGTTAGTATTGCCTTTTTGCAGGAAATGTGCCGCTGGTGGCCGGTCTTGTGTTGTACATGTATAAATTACAGTGTGCCGCAGCCTGCAGTGGCACCCAGGTTTGCATACGTTTTTTTCAGAATGTTTTTGTAGGTGCAGAAACATACTTATACTTGGTGTACATTGATTTTAACCTATATGGATAGGACAAGGGGTGCTTCCATTTTGGGGTTTCTGTACCAGCCCACTCTCACTGGCTGTCATTAGAGGGCAGCTTTGCAAGAGGTTGGTGTTTTTTATTTTTTCTCTCTGAAAATGGAGGTCCGGGTTGACCCAACGTGAGAGGCCTGATTGGCACGAATTGCAGAGGTAAAGATGGGATAGGAAGCGGCTCCGATTTGAGACCACGTGAAAGTCGTGGGCAGCTTAAAATGTTTCTGACATGATATTCTGTGAAAACGAGAGTCTCAAAGTTTTTTCATGTATGATAGGTAGCCATTAATGCTTCTTTAGGGATTTCGACGTAGTGTTTGCCCTTTTTGCAGAAATGTGCCGGCTGGTGGCGGTTCTGTGTGTGTTCTTCTAGTGTACATGTGTAATTACACTGTGTGCCGCCAGCCATGCCAGTGGCACCCAGGTTTGCATACGTTTTTCACGAATTGTTTTTGTCGTGCAGAAATACGTTTTATACTTGGCTGTACATTGATTTTTATTTTATTTAACTTTATGAGAAAGGAGGGGGCTTCTTTTTGGTTTCTGTCCCCGCCCACTCTACACAGGCTGTCATAAGAAGGGCATGCTTCTGCAGGTTGGGTGTTTTTATTTTTTCTCTCTGAATAATGGATGGTCGGTGACCCAGTGTTGAGCGCCTGATGGCTCGATTGAGAGGTAAAGATACGGATTAGGACTGCCGATTTGAGACCACGTTGAAAAGTCGTGGGCGCTTAAAAACATGTTCTGATCATGATATGTGAAACCGAGAGTCTCATGTTTTTTTTCATGTATGATAGATAGCATTAACTGTTGTTTAGGGATTTCGACGTAGTGTATTGCCCTTTTTGCAGAAATGTGCCGCTGGTGGCGGTTATGTGTGTGTACTGTACTAATTTACATGTGTGCCGCAGCCCTGCCAGTGGCACCCAGGTTTGCTACGTTTTTTTGCAGAATGTATTTGTGTGCAGAAACATACGTTATTTTTACCCTTGGTGTACATTGATTTTAACTATTTGGAAAGGTAGGGGTGCTTCCTTTTGAGGATTTCTGTACACCCGCCCACTCTCACGGCTGTCATAGAAGGGCTAGCTTTGGAGGTGGGTGTTTTTTTTTTTTTTTCTCTCGGGAATAATGGAGGTCGGGCCCCCGTGAAGGGGCCCTGATTGGCTCTTTTTGGGAGAGGAAAAGATAGGATAGGACTGCCGATTTGAGCCCCAAATTTAAAAGTCGTGGGCCCAGTTTTAAACTTGTTCTGTTTCATGATTTTGTAAACGAGATTTCTAAAATTTTTTTTTTTTTCTTGTAGAAAAGAAAACCCCATAAATGCTTCTTTGGGGGATTTCGACGTGGGTGTATTGCCCTTTTTGCAAAAATGTGACCTTGGCGGCCTTTTTTTGGGTTGTACATGTAAAATTACATTGTGCCGACCCCCTGCCTTTTGGCCCCCAAGGTTTCCCCAAATACTTTTTTTTCCAAAAATGTTTTTGTGTGCAAAAACTTTTTCAAGTTATATTGGGTGAAACATTGATTTTAAAAACCTTTTAGGGAAAAGGAAGGGGTGTTTCCCAAATTTTGGGTTTCTTTCCCCCCACTCTCCCCAGGCTGCCCCATAAAAAAGGGGCAGCTTTCCCGGGTTGGGGTTTTTTATTTTTTCTCTCTGAATAATGGGGTTTCGGGACCATTTGAGAGGCTAAATTGGTCGATTGAAAAGGTAAAGTTAGGATAGGACTCCCCGTTTTTAGACCGGTTAAAAGTCCGGGGGCCCCACCCTTAAACATGTTCCTAAATCATGATATGTAAAACCGGGCCCTAAAAAGTTTTTTCATGTATGATAGATACCCAAAATTGTTTTTTTTGGGGATTTGGACGTAGTTGTATTGCCCTTTTGGCCAAAAAATGTCCCGTGGTGGCGGTCGTGTGTGTACTTGAAAAAAATTACATGTGTGCCCCAGCCCTCCCGTGGAAACCGGGGTTTTGAATACGTTTTTTCAAAATTTTGTTTTTGTTGTCCCAGAAAAAAAGTTTTTACTTGGGGCATTTACATTGATTTTAAACCTATAGGGAAAAGGGGAAGGGGTGTTTTCCCCCCCCAATTTTTGGGTTTTCCCGGGCCCCCGGCCCAAATTTTCACGGGTGTCATAAAAAAGGGCAGCTTTGCAGGTTGGGGTGTTTTTTATTTTTTCTTTTCTGAAAAAAAATGGAGGTCGGTGCCCCCCAAAGGGGGAAGGGGCCTAAATTGGCTCGTTTGAGGGGGTAAAGATAGGATGGGAAACTCCCCCGATTTGGGGACCCGTTGAAAAGGGGGGCAGCTTAAACTTGTTTGATCATGATCTGGGAACCGAGGGGTCTCAAATTTTTTTTCATGTATGATAGATAGCAAAAAATTCCCTTTTTTTGGGTTTTTCGACGTAGTGTATTGCCCTTTTTCCCAGAAATGTGCCCCGTTTGGGGCCGGTCGGGTGTGTGTACATTTTTTAATTACATGTGTGCCGCACCCCTTTTCCGTGGAACCCAGGTTTGAAATACGTTTTTTCAGAAATGTTTTTTGTGTGCGGGAAAACCCCTTACGTTTATTTGGGTTTTGGTAAAAATTTTTTTTAAACCTATATGGAAAGGAAAGGGGGTGCTTCCTTTTTGGGGTTTTCTGTCCCCCCCAATCTCACAGGTTTGTCATAAAAAAGGGCAGCTTTGCGGGTTTGGGTTTTTTTTTTTTTTTTTTCTCTCTGAAAAAATGGGAGGTCGGTGACCCAGGTGAGAGGCCTGAATTGGCTCGATTGAAAAGGTTAAAGATAGGAAAAGGACTGCCCAAATTTGAGACCCCCGTTAAAAGTCGTGGGCAGTTTTTAAAAAACATGTTCTGATAAGGGATATTTTGAACCGGGGAGCTTTTAAAGTTTTTTATTTATGTTTGAAAAGCATAAATGTTCCCTTTTGGGTTTTGACGTAGTGTTTTGCCCTTTTTGCGGGGAAAATTTGGGGCCGTGGGGGGGGTCTGTGTTTTGTACATGTAAAATTAAATGTGGGGCCGAAACCCCCCTGCCAGTGGCCCCCCGGGGGTTTTGATACTTTTTTTTCAAAAAATGTTTTTGTGTGCAGAAAAAATATTTATTAATTTGGGTGACTTTTGTTTTTTAACCCTATATGGAAAGGAAAAGGGGTTTTGTTTCCCATTTTGGGGGTTTCTGGCCCCCGGGGCCCACTTTTAAAGGCTTTTCATAAGAAAGGGCAGCTTTGCGGGTTGGGTGTTTTTTTTTTTTTTCTCCCCCCCCTTTTGAATAATGGGGGCCGTGGGGTGACCAGTGAGAGGCCTGATTGGTTTCTTTGAGAGGTAAAGTAGGATGGGGATTTGCCCTTT